>JAJMCD010000014.1:0-202151 GCA_030584985.1 Saturnispora galanensis | reverse complement strand
GGGGCTCAACGATGGCAACGTTGAATTTTACCACTAAACCACTTGCGCTGGCTTGATGTTTGGCGAAGATAACTGCTACAGTTTCCGGTTGCACAAATAGGGTGTATTTTGCTACAATGTGACTTCTAAGACATTGAAGAGTTATTAAACCAATTGGAGACTTGACCTTATGTTAATGGTTACTAAGTATTAGTTCATTGAGTAGTGAAGTCACTTCAATTCAGCTATTACTTAAATTTTGAGAAGCAATCCTTTTAGTAAAGATACTTCAGAGTTAATTTCTTTTTTTTTGCAATCTGATGTATGTGTAAACTCTAAATTCATGTAGTAGAACGTCAGCAAGAGTTTTCAACATCTAACTATGAATGGGGCTATGGCTCAATGGTAGAGCTTTCGACTCCAGATCGAAGGGTTGCAGGTTCGATTCCTGTTGGCCTCAATTCAGAAAAACGCGTAGAAGAAATCTAACGCCAAAATTTTTCTTTTATTTTTGGCATTAGCTGAATCGTATTTTTATCTGCTGATTACGTAAGAGGGCCGCCGAAGGTGGACAGCTTACGTAATCAGCAAAATTTTGGATTGTGATGACGTAATCAACACGTGACCGGATGTTGTGGATGCTCATGATGGAACGGATAATTTAAAAGTTTACTTCCCTTCTAACACTTATATACAGTTTACTCAGTTCACCTTTCTTTTTTTAGACCTCACTTGAAGGGTATTGATTGTATTGACCTTGACTTCAACGTCCTTTATTCGCTTTGGTTTCTGGACTTGATCCAACTTCAAATCCACATTTGGTAACTCACCAAATGTCACCGTCAATGCCCCCTGTAAGGTTTCCCAATCCCCCTCTTTATTGTATTCCTTATCCATCATCATGTTTTTGAACTTAGTAAAATCTTTCTTGTTCAATTGGAGGGCTTGTGATAATCCGTCTTTGAACGAGTTCAATTCTCTGTCTTGGAATTGAATACCCAATAAGCCCACTGTAATCCCCAGTCTAAACTCCTGTCTAGCAGATAGCTCAGTCCAGAACTGGTCCAAACTCACCTTTTTAATTCTATTCTCCACCACCAAATGTTCTACGAATCGACCCTTGGGGTCATCTGGTAGCAACGGTATACAATCTACTGCCCGCTGGCCCTTGAAAATCGAGCCAATTGTCCATCCAGGGGCCGTCTCAATGTATTTCCCAACCTCCTGTTTGTTTGCTCCTACAATATTTATGTACTTGTTGACAATCGGTTCCTCAAGGCCTTCGATCACCGAAATCCACCATTTGAGCAATTTCGGTCCATCCAAAAGATGTTTTCCGCTATTCAAGTGGGATTTCGGAAAGAGATACTCCTTTTCCGGCCTTGTAAACATAACCAATTGAGTTTGCACCCTTGTAGGTAAATTCAAAGTGCATGTTTCCAGGTCTACTTGGGGAATATGGTATTCTTTATTGCCTCTGTGACGTTCCAATAACACGTGGAGGCCAAAATGAGTGTGGGACACGAACCTTGGCTTCGCTTCTGTGACCAGACGTTTGGTAACGACTGTTTTCTGGTTCTTCACCTTATTGAGTAGATCCACGGGTGAGATCTGGAGGATCCAATTCAAGAATCCTACCAGCGTTTCGTAGGCCCTGGAGGGATACAATCCTGTAGTGTCGGCCTTGGAAACGTACACCAGTCGTGTGATTTCATTACTGTATACCAGAGTATATTCCACAACCTCGACACCAACTGCGGGATTTTCGGCATTGTTCAAGAGCAGGAATGTAGTCTTCACCCCCCTGATGGGCTTCGCTACAGAATATGGCCCCTGGGTTCTCACCGAGTTGCAAATAATCTCCATTTGTTACTTGACCTAGAAGAACACACACAAATCTTGAGAGTTTAAAATATCTTGAAAGATAATGAATCATTGTTAAAGATACGATACTGTTTCTTCACATTGACCGTGATGGTATTAGTGCTGGAGATAACTTCTCAATAAAAAATGAATTGTGCACAACGTTTGAAGGAATTCAATGAAAAGTCAACAATAGCAAGAATATTCATGTGATGATACACACAGGTATTAGTAACCTCAGATGGTCAATTGGAGTACTGTGAATTGTAATAAAGCTCTAATGACATGAAGAAAAGGTTGATTTCTTCATGTAATGGAAGGTATATTGTAGGATATAGCTACCATGGATTAATTCAATTTATGTCAACCTCTGTTGTTTATTTAGCGAATACATTTCTCCCACCATAGCTCCCGATTCAGCCCACTCAACAGTTTGATCTCCTTTCTCTATTTGTTTCTTCACTTTCTTGACTATTGTCTTTACCCTTGTTGCTATTCGATTTATTTGAATCAAGCGAGAGTAAAACGAAACCACTATCGGTGTGGATATCACCACCGATCAACCAATTCTCCCCTCACCAACTCGCCTCGCACCTAGTTTGCTGCAATTTATAGTTCGCTTTACTTCACTCTACTTAAAAGAAGCTAAATCTGAAATAAACCACTCGTCTTTTGACCAACTTACCTAGTCCATTCCACTGGCCACTGGCTGCCCAATGACTGGCTGCGTTCGTTAGTGTCCTCTCCTCAGATCTCAAAGGATTCCGGATAAAACACCAGTCTTTCCACCCCACTTTCCGTCAACACAACCATCCTTATGACACCACCGGAGGACCCATCCCACCGCATTGCCTCGGCAAGCGCCGTCTTAATGAAGCTCACCGCCTCTTCCTTCGAAAACCCTGGCCTGAAGTGTTGATCACAGTAACCGTAGATGAAGACCGACCCAGACCCCGAGATTGCATACTCGTGTTCGTGCAGTGATCCTCCCAAAGGAACCGTGTACACTCTTCCCACATTCTCCTCCTCATCATAACCTGCGCAGATGATCCCCGCCGTCAATTGGTCCTTATTGTTGTAGCACATCTCTTGGAAGAGAGAGGCTGCCAGATGTGGTGTAGCTTTCACTCCATTAGTGATCTCATAGAGATCCAGATGCTGCTTCACCACGTCTGCCACCGCCTGGGTGTCTGCTGCAGAACCTGATCGACAACACCACACCTTGTCCTTGATCTGTGTTAGTTTGTCCGTCACTCTGTTAGCCACGTACGTCCCCGTTGTCGTTCTTGAGTCCGCACCAAGAATAACACCCCCTTGGAATTTGACCGCCATAATCGACGTCCCAAGAGAAACCTCACCCTTCTTTAACCGTCCGATATCCACCTGAATTGAGTCCATTGCTGATGAGGAGAGGATTCGCCACCCGAATAAAATTTTTAACTGGCTTCTTTCTCTTCAACTTCACACAAAACCATTACAAGACATGTCTTTTACTTTGGATTTTAATGCTTTGAACTCTCCAACCGACCCTTGGGGACCTTGTGCACATTCAGGAAAAAACCTCGACTTCAACGGTGTTCCCTACGCCCCATATTTTAAGTCCGACAGATTGGGCAAAGTGGCCGACGGTTACGCCCTTCTAGAGGACCAACAGCCTCCACAACCGGCTAAGACTAAAAGAGAGAGAGACCAATTTACTTACGGTGCTCCAAACGCTAAAATGTTTGGTATTGGGCTCGAAAACCAGGTGGAGGAGTTCAAGGGTTCAAACACGGTTTTGAAGGCCACTAACGGCAGAAGAAGACCAGCAGGGTTTGCAGCAGCAGCTGCAGCCGGGTTTAAGGAGGTGAAGAAACCTCAGGCTCCTGTCTCCTCTCCTTCATCTGCTAACGCTATTGCTAACGCAAACGCAGCAGCTGCAGCTGCCGCTGCCGCTGCCAGCGGAAGATACTTCAAGGAGCCTGCCTTTAAGAGAGAAGCCTCAATCAAGATCGAACCAACATGGAAGCTTGTTAGCGAATTTGAGCTGAACAAGCTCAACAGATTGAATCTTGGGGTTTCTCAAGGTACAACCATTGCTCAGGCCGGGGAACTCCACCAATACGTCAAGAAGTACGACCAACCAAAGCCAACACCTCTTGGTTCCTCCAGCGCAACAAGCGAATTCCAAACCACCAGTGAGGATCCTGTGATCCAATCCTTGGCAAAAGATGGCTCAGGTGAAATCTTCATCACAGACGAAATCTTAGCTCAAATCATGTGTGCTCCAAAGTCCCAATTTTCTTGGGATATCGAGGTGGTGAAGAAGAACGGGGCAATCTACTTTGATAAGAGACCAAACACGATGAGATTGGAAGTTGACGAAAACACGTTCAACGGACCAAACGACAGTAAGCCTAACGAGGTCAACTCCTCAACCCAATTGTCGAAGGAAGCACACCTCATCAACGATGCCTTTGTGGCCACATCTCTTGCTCCAGCTGCCTCAATAAAACACGATTTGGCTTCTCCCATTGAGGAATCAATTCCAAGAGCATACAAGTATCTCAGGTTCGATTTGCCTCACGGCCAAGAGGAAACTTTGCCAATCGTTGTGCGTACAGTCCAAGACGCCCTCATCAATGGCAAACCTGTTGCCGTCCATGCTCTTAACCAGTACGATTCCCAAGATTGGTTGACCAAGTTCCAGGCAGGTAAGATCCTCATTGATGAGATCAAGAGAAACAACAACAAGATCTCTCAATGGACCACTAGAGCTCTTCTTGGTCAATGCGAATCAATGAAGTTGGGATATGTGACTCGTCAACCAAACTCAAAATACACCGTTGCCGCCGTCACAACCCAAATAACTTCCGTTTTGGCTGACCAAATCAACTTGTCGTTGAACAACGGTTGGGGGATTGTTAAATCCATCATCGATATTATTCAGCACGAAGCAGAAGGTGAAGAACAATACAAGTTCGTTCTCTTCAAGGTGCCAAACGTTCAAAAGTTGGCCATTTACAAGGTTGAAAATTAATTTGTATTTATAGACGTTAAATCCTGCCTTACCTAACCCTCTGCTATGTCATCGCAATCTAAACCTCTCCATTTTTTCCGTTAATTCCCTTCTTCTCACTCTTTCCACACTTTGCAGTAAAGATGTTTCACTTCTCTGTCTCACTGGAGATCTTCTTGGTGTCAAGATACTTCTTTTCTCCAATGGAGTTGGTGTACTCATCACAGACACGTCAAATGGGTTTAAATTCAAATCTAATCCTCCACCAGTGGAGGAGAGGGTTTCTAACCGCATTCTCCATATCTGCCAAAACACCAACTTTCTCTGGTTCTCCCACCTGGTGATGAACTCGTCGCATTTGCTGTCAATGATACGAAGATTGATCATCTTCATCGACCATTTGCTCAAGATTTCCTTGGCCCTGTTGACATCATCATCGTCCCTACGCGTCAAAAACGTCTCCAAGCGATCAAACAATGTGTCGAATCTTTCCAGCCATTTGTTGAAAACCATGCTGGTCAATTTCTTCTGCTGGTGATTGATGGCCAATTGGTTCATCTCCTGCATTTTTGATAGTTTTGTTCTCCAAACACCCAGCAATTTGGCCTTTGTCCGATTGAATAAAATGGTCTCCCTGCGTTCCAGCTCCTTCTTGACCATTTGAGACCTCAAAGTGGCCAGCTTCCACGTTTTTAAGAGGTACCGCAGGTGGGATTTCAATGGACCTCTCTCCTGGAACTCCAGCTCCTTGATATTCAACTCAACTAAGGTCATAGAATAATTGCGCCATATTGTTAAATAAAGCTTCTTCAAATTGGTCTCCCTAGCTTGATCTGCCCGAGCACCAAGCTCCAGTTGCCAGCGGTGTTGATCCACCCATGTATTCAAAGTATCCCGCTGATGGTGTTTTGAGGTTTTGCGAGTGAATTGGGTCTCTACAGTGGCCAATCGCCACAGTTTAAAATGGTCTTGCAAGATTCTTGCATTATTTTTAACCTCCCATTCGCATTCTTTAATATTTAGCTTCCAATTCTTAAACACTCCACTTAAGAGACGCGTGTTGTAATGGTTCAATGCCTGTTTGTTCATTTGGTGATGATTTTTCCAATGATGGAAGCACTGTGTAAGGATTAATTTTGTCGACTGGGTCCTGAACTGGGTTTCCAATCTCCTCAATTCAGTCAAGGTTGACCATTTCTTGAACATCCACGTCAACATGGTTTCATCTCTCCTCATTACGACCTTCCTGAAGATCTTTTCGTGGTTCATCCGCTGGATCCAAATCGACATATACATTTTCTCTTTGGATTCTCTTTCTAACTGATCCAAGAGATGGATTTTGTTCAAGGGGGCCTCCGAACGGTATTTCCAAACATCAAAAGTTTTCTTGAGAAGATGGGTATTATAATGATGTTTTCCTTGTTTATATCTACTTTCTATTCGCCGAGTTTCGCTGTGCCATTTGATGAACACCTGCTCTTTCTGGAACGCTTGAAATTTGGCATGCTGATCAATAAACTGGACATCCTTTGCCTTTTTCCAGAGATTGAAAAACCTTTTAAGTTGCAGGCCTTTCATTCTATCAGTTTGAGCCTTGTCCCATTGAACCCAGCTTTGGCTCTTGGATTTCCACTTGTGTAGGAATCTGTGAAGCGTCATTTTATTCATAGCCTGTTCACACTGTTTGAGGTCCGCTATCTTTCCCAGCCATTTCGACAGATGTTTACAAATGACTGTCTCACTGTAAACACTAACAGCAAGCTCATTCATCTCTTGAACGCGTTGAAACCGGGTTCGCATTGAATTCCAATGGCTCAGCAACATTCGTCTCTCCCACTGAGATTCCAAATCTAATAAAATGGGCAATCCCGTGGATTTCTGGAGCCAGCCGTTGAAATAGACGTCTTTGAGCCTGATCTCCTCCTTCAAATCATAGAGAGCTCTTCTCATGTGAACCGTGGGAAGCTGGACACCTTTATAGACGTAGGGCATTGCACTGGGAACCAAAGAAAGATCTAACAATTGGCTTGAATACTCCTCTGTATCAATCGCCTCATCAACCCACTTGATTGTGGATGCTTTCACCATTCCAATGTAAAAGTCACTCTCAATTTCCAGCACACTTTGTCCCTCCTCTTTCAAGGAGCTGATGTAGTAGGCCAGTATTTGCGGGAAATACTCAAAGGTTATTGGCTGTTTACCCGTTTTTCCACTTTCTACGTGGCACATCTGGGTCAGGATCTTCACCAAGAGCGGAGTATCCAACTTCTTCATGAGCATGCTTGTGGTGGTGCTGGTATCGTCTTCGCTGACCTCTGCCAGCACCGAAAACACCGGGTTTTCTTCAAAAAAGGTCTCCACAGCGGCAGTACCATTGGGAGCTTTCCTGAACACGTATTTCATCACATCCACCACCTCTTGATGGTATTGGGCCAACTTCGACCAATTGATGAATCGCAGTTCCACCGCAGCAAAACTGCGTATTATCCGCTTGCTAGTAGTCAATAGTAGCTTCATTATATCATCTTTGGAGTCCCGCTCGTCAAATGACAAGAGCAACATGTTTGAACCTTTAGTGTAACAATCCATCAGGTTCAAATCGTCACATTTGAAGCCGGATTCTTCACTGACTTCACCATGGGCATCTAAACCTCTCTCTAAATCACCAATTAGACATTGAGTAATTAATTCCTGGAAACTCGTGTCATTGATCACACAAGAATGATTGAAAACAACCTTTCGAACCTTATTCAGCACGCCAATGAACAAGCTGGCGTCCTCGTTGGTCCCACTTTGGTTCTCAAGTACTTCCAACTGTGATCTAGAGATTCCTAACTCTCCCAAAACCCCCACATCCTTGGGGATTACGAGAAACGTCTCGTTATTGACATGTAAAACAGACATTTGAACATCTGATTCCTGCACTCCGAGAGTCAGCTGCCAAAGCAGCCTAAGCCGTCGCAGCATGTACGCACTAGGAGGCTCTCTGGACACAACAAGCCCCCCCAGGGTGTTGATGAGGGTCGAGATGTGGTCCATTTATTAAGGAACTCCATATGACGAAATTTCTTTGTATGGGTTTTTATCTTAAACGACGGATATGAAGGTGTTGGTCTTGAATCCAGGGAAGGAAGTCGACGCCTCGAGCTTGATTCAACTTGTTGCAAAACAGGTGGAAAAGGCTGGAATCCAAATGTGTCTCTGTCTAGAGCAAATTAAGGATTTAAACTCTCAACTTGGAGAGGCCAAAGTGCCGATTTATTCACTAGGAGGAGGTCCAAATGGACTGAAAGCTGGCACAGTGATTGAAATAACAGTAGGAAAGCACACAGTGAAAGTTGGTGCTGAAAACGTTAACGAGCGGGTTGATATTCTTGTTTCAAGGTTTTGGCCAAAAATCTTGGCTTTGGAACAGTCTCAATTGGAGCTAGCGTCGATCCAGCTAGACAAGGCATTGGAACAACCACCAAGATATTGGTTTGCATACGGGAGTGGAGAAGATTCGCCGTTTTTCGAAAGACAGGCCTTCGAAAGCAAGGGAACTGTTTGCAGATTCATCAGTTTGGCGAAGAAAGGCCATGGGAGATGGTTCTACGCGTTTAATTTGCCGTTTGAAGACGATGTTACTTCGATTAAAACCTTAGATTTGCCTCTGGAAACGAAGAAGAGGGCTCGTGCTGACGACGGTGACGAAACTGGGAACAAGAGAATCCATTCCATCCCACCAGAGCAATGCTTTCTCTGCCTGCAGAACCCCAAGTTTGAGTCCCACATGGTGGTGGACAAGGCTCCGAACGGGTTCTTGACAATCACCAAGGGTCCTCTAGGGCTCGACAACGGCAAGGGATTCATAGGCCACGGAATGATTGTGCCATTGCAGCATTTTGCAAAATTGCCCAAACCTCTAAGGGAATCACCCTTCTACAGTCAGTTCAAGCAGTACGAACAGAAACTTGTCAAGTTGTTTACAGCAGAAGGCTCCCCCTTGAAGAATCCCACCAGCTTTTCCCTCTTGGTGTGGCAAGTGAGTAGTGGAGATCAAGTTCACGGTCACATCCAGTTCTTGCCCATCTTGCGTTCCCAGGGAAGGGACCTGGAGAAGGCAATTCGGGCTCAGATTGAATTTGATTACAAGGTTGCGAAGAAGCGCAGAAAGAGTGGTGAAGTTGAAAAGATGCAGTTGTTGAAGTTTCCGCCTGATGCTGACGACAGCCAGTTCTGGTCAATTGTGGACTCAAAGGATTACATCTACTTTGGATTACACAATGATTATGGACTCACAAAGTTCCTCATACCGCTGGAGGGACCGTTTGATAACCAATTTCCAAGAAAGACAATTGCGGTCTTGATCAACCAGAAAGACAAAATCAACTGGAGAAGATGCTTGCGAGGAGACCAGTTTGAACGAAAGGAGTGCAGGACGTTTATAGATCATCTGGCCAAGCTGCGAGAGGAATGAAATTCAGGATGAAATCAAATTATAAAAAAGAAAATAGGTATTGAAATAGGTATCGAAATAGATGTCACGAAATCAATAAAGTGTATCGAAGGGTCTTGTGTTCTTTGAATCCAAATCAATGAGAAAGTTCTCCATGATGCCGTCCTTACCCACGTTTTTGCCGTCTCTGTGTTTGAAGGTGAAGCCGACGAACTTCCCAACACCCACGGTCCCGTTAGCCATTTGTTCATCGTGGGCCCGTTTGGCCATCACATCCTTATATTTTGCCATATCTGCCTCGTTTGTAAAGTCGTCAAAGTATCCTGCATCCTCCTCGTTGTCCAACTGGGGAGTGAATGGTGGAATCGTCGACCTCAAGTTGTCCCAATTGACCTCTGCGAAGTAGGGCTGCGCCATCACCTGTTTGAATGATCTCAATCGATCGGTGGGAGATGCAATTAGCCTTGTGATCAGTTGCCAAGTTCTGTCCGAGAAGACAGGCTTACCATCGTCATATCTAGGACATCTCAAAACCTGTCTCCATCTCTTCAAGTTGGAGTAGGTTTCGTCTGATGATTGGCCTGAAAATGGCGTGTAGCTTAGGATGGCCTCAAACAACATGCATCCCAAGGACCAATAATCCACTGTATAATCATAAGGCTTTCCCTCCAGAACCTCCAAAGCCATATAATCAGGTGACCCCACCACGGAATGGGCATAATGGACATCTTGGGACCTCAAGCTCTTGTAGAGACGCTGTCTCTCGGTGATTGTTCTATCCACTTGATGGAATTCCAAATCCTTGACCTGGTTCAACCTCAATTTCATTGACTCAATTCTATCATTTGAAACAGTACCTGCGGCCAAGCCAAAATCCGTCAATTTGATATGTCCCCTGGCGTCAATTAGGAAGTTTTCTGGCTTCAAATCTCTATGTGTGTAGCCTAACTCGTGTAGAGAGTTGACGGCGGCAAACATTTCGGAAATGTAGAAACGGGCATGTTGAGGAATCAAACAGCCTGCGTTGTTCAAGAGGGTTCTGAAGTCTCCACCTGGAACAAACTCCATTGCCATGTAAACGCTTTCTGTGTCTTGAAACGCGTAAAATAGCTTCACAAGCCACTCTGATCTGGTATTGGTGAGAATATCTCTTTCGGTGAGAACATGTCTAGTTTCGTCGCTTCGAGAGAGCAATCGCTTGTTCAGAACCTTCAATGCAACAATCTCTCTTGTGTCCTTCTTTCGAGCCAGAAACACCTGGCCGTAACCACCTTGACCAACCTGTGTGATGATGTTGAAATCTTTATTCTTTGGTTTGGTTCTGCGTTTTCTTAGAAAAGCTCTTTCCCTTAGCGTGTAATCGGACCAGACACGCGCCTTTTCCTCCTCGGAGATCGATGCTGCCTCCAGCTTCGCCTCCACCTCGCTTGCACGTTGACGTCTTGTGATGACATAATCAAACATGTCACAGTAATAGTCCAAAAAGTACATCTGACACACCGTAACAAGTCGCTTGGTCTTTGCTGAGTTGGCCTTGGTGTAGAAATCTCTAGTGAGTCTGCCTGTAAGCTGGTTCTGGCCGCCCTGTCGTCTGTTCTCCTTGTTCAAAGATCTTAATGGTGATGACGAGGTTGACATCGGGTCTGGAGCACCGGAAGAAGCACCTGTGAAAGAGAGCGACTGGACGTCTTTAGAAAGGTCGTCCACCTCTCTGCGATTGAAGATGTTGCCTATGAAAGACATGTCTTTGATGAAGAAGAGATGGTGGCTCGGTGTTTACAAATTACCGGATTAGGTAATTTGATGAGATGAGAATTGAAGGTGTGATTTGAGGTGGTTGAGGTTGGAAATAGCGGGCTCCATCAAGATAAGAGGTGGTAAAGTAATGGTAAAAGAAGGATGATGTTTTTACAGGTTAAAAGAGTAAGCAACGGCAGGTTTATCAGCAGTAGATGTATGTTTATAGAGAAGGTGTAAAGCGAAGTGATAGGTGTACAAATGGTGTAGCAGGAGTGAAAGTAGGCTTTAAGATGGGTTGTTAGGCTTTTTGATAGCAAAAAGGGTGTATTAGGCCAAAAGCAAAGGAATAAGATGGTGAAGCAAGAATGTCAAACTATGAAGTTTATGACTACAAACGAGTCCAAACAAGCCTACTGCAACTGTATCTGATAACTGGGACAACGGGAAAAATATCACAGAAAAATTAATTGCACTGGTTTTAGGCGGTTGTGTATAATCATCCCCATGATCGAGATAGTCGGCCTAGAGTCAAATTCGCTGAGCATTAATGTGCTCATCAGGTAGAAAAGCAAGAGATTAACCTAATTTAAGATGTTTACATGGTTCATACATTGCTTTTTTATTCTAACACCCTTGTAAAATATGATTCCTAAAACTGAATTATCTTTTTTTGTCAAAACACCTTGTTTTTTGGCGAATAAACAACCCCATCTAACTGTTTGATGATAGATGGGAACGACTGCTCCTTGGTGTTTTTTTAAACAAGGCAATTCAAATTCAAGTGGATTGTACAAATAATTTAATAATCTTTCTGAATTGACTTTCCAGGTCTCAATTAAGGTATCTAAATTATTCATCGTGCTATTGCTAACAACATCCCCTGCTTATTCCTGAGCCCAGTCCTCATCTGTTTCTAGAACACCCCATGACCATTTCTAGGCCCAAGGTCCATTTCTAGAGCACCCCATCTCTGTTTCTAGAGCACCCCATCTCTGTTTCTAGAACAGCCCATGTTCATTTCTAGAGCACCCCATGTTTATTTCTAAAACACCTCAGGTAACACTCAGGATCATTTCAAAAACATCCTCCCCATCTCCGTTTCTAACACATCTTCCCCATGTCCACCCTCCTCACAACTTGGCCTCGCTCACGTCTTCGCTTATAGCAAGTGCAAAAGATCGGACTCAAAGTCGTCCTCTTTGGAATTGTCACGCTCCGCTTGGAGAGCAGGAGTTGCACGAGTGGTCCTCACCTGGTCGACCTTTCGGCGGTCCAAAAGCCCCAGACCGACCTCTTCATCACCGACAATTTCAACACTTTCCACGGAATTGAACCCCACTCTGTTCTGCAGCCGCTCCACTTGGGACATGGCCATACGCTGCTTGGCCTTGGCTAACCGTCTCCCCCCTCTGCGCTTCGATTTGCGTTCTAGGGGAACTTCCAGCGGTCGAATTGGCATGATTTCCGGTGGTTGGTGGAATCTGTCAAGACGATCTCGAATCTGCTCAATGCATTTGATACCAAAGTCCCCGGGGGTTTTCTGGAGGTCTAGACGCCCACAGAGTACCATCTTCCCCGAGATCTGTCTCATGGCCTGCTTTTCGTAGGGTGAGAACGATCTCACAAGATCCGAATCCTCCAATTGTGGGAACTTATTGGGGAGATTTGAGGCGGGGGTTTTCACCAACTTCTCCAAGGAAATGCACTTCACCAGTTGAGCCGCAAGCTGGGGGCCTAGAAGTCCACAGAGATTGGGCAATTCTGCTTTTATCGACTCGAAGTTCGGGATGATGCGTTTTTCGATCATATCAGACGCAGTTTTCACCACAATTTCACGATCTTCTGCCAGAATGATCTTCTCTGCTGTTATATTCGATGCTGACAGCACCAATGCCAATTGCAGCCCTGTAGGCACATTTTTCAGTCCGTTTATGTATTCTTGGAATTGAAGGTTTGTATCGTTTGAACGAAACAAACCTCGTAAAATCTCCCAAAAAAGGTCGTTCTGGGGAGAAATAACCCCGCAAAACCCGCTCCAGTAGCTTTCCACGACGGAAATCGCCTCCTGGAACCACTGTTCACCCATCCAGCGGCTTTCACAACACCCTCTGCCGTCACACCGCGCGGGTCTTGATGAGTCAAAAAAAATTTTCACCCGCTGCTCTCCCACCACCAATGCTCCTGAGAAGGTCCTTTCAAACGCTGAGAGCGATGTCAACCGAAGTCAGAGAGAAGACCGCAAAGGAAATCGAGAAAGAACGTAAGAAGGCTGAAAAGCTGGCGAAATTTGAAGCAAAAAAGGCCAAACAAGCGGCTTTGGCGGCAAATGCTGCCAAGAACAAGGAGAAGAAGCAAAAAGCTGCTCCTAAGGAGGTTGTTGAGTTTGTTGACACCACTAAACCCGGGGAGAAGAAGGTGCTGGTTCCCCTTGACGACCCCTCTTTTTCTGCGTACAATCCGGCCGCTGTGGAGTCCTCCTGGTACAATTGGTGGGTGAAGCAAGGGTTCTTCGAACCGGAGTTCACCAAGGACGGCAAGATCAAGCCGGAAGGATCATTTGTGATCCCTGCACCACCTCCAAACGTCACTGGTGCCCTTCACATTGGACACGCCTTGACTGTTTCCATTCAAGATGCTTTGGTGAGATTCTACAGAATGAAGGGCAAGACCGTGCTTTACGTGCCAGGGTTTGACCACGCCGGTATTGCAACTCAATCTGTTGTGGAAAAGAACGTGTGGGCCAAAGAAAAGAAGACCAGACACGATTACGGACGTGAAGAGTTTGTCAAGAAGATCTGGGAATGGAAGGATTCCTATCAAGAGCGAATCAGAGGTCAATTCCAAAAGATGGGTGCTTCCTACGATTGGACCAGAGAGGCATTCACCCTAGATGACTCCAGATCAAACGCCGTCACCGAAGCTTTTGTGAAATTATACGAAGATGGTACAATCTACAGAGATTTGAGATTGGTGAACTGGTCTGTGAAGTTGAACACAGCTTTGTCAAACTTAGAAGTGGACAACAAGACAATCCCTGCAAACTCACAACTGTCGATCCCAGGTTACGAGGAGAAGATCCAATTTGGTGTTCTCACCCACTTCGCTTACCCGGTTGTTGATTCCGACGAGAAGCTGATTGTTGCAACAACCCGTCCAGAAACAGTCTTTGGTGACACCGGTGTGGCTGTCCATCCAGACGACGCCAGATACAAGCATCTCCACGGAAAGTTTGTCCAACACCCATTCTCCGAGAAAAAGATCCCAATCATCACCGACTCAGAAGCTGTTGACATGGAATTCGGTACTGGTGCCGTCAAAATCACCCCAGGTCATGATTTCAACGATTACCAAACCGGTAAGAGAAACAACTTGGAATTCGTCAACATCTTCACCGATGACGGTCTTTTGAACGAAGAATGTGGCGAATACTCTGGCGTCAAGAGATTCGACGCCAGAAAGATCGTCATCGAACAATTGGAAAAGAAGGGTCTCTTGATCTCCCAAGAAGGCCACGAAATGACGTTGCCAATCTGCTCAAGATCCGGTGATGTCATTGAACCATACCTCAAGCCACAATGGTGGGTTTCTCAAAAGGCAATGGCAGAGGAAGCAATGAAGGCAGTCAAGGACGGCAGAATTAACATTCAACCTGAATCCTCCCAAAAGGAGTTCTTCAGATGGATGGAAAATATCCAAGATTGGTGTATCTCGAGACAATTGTGGTGGGGTCACAGATGTCCAGTCTATTTCGTTGAAATCGAGGGTGAAACAACCGATTTGGACAGAAACAACAGAGAGTACTGGGTTGCAGGTAGAAACTTAGAAGAAGCCACCGCCAAGGCCAACGAGAAGTTCGCCGGTAAGACCTTCACTCTTCATCAAGATGAAGACGTCTTGGACACGTGGTTCTCCTCAGGTTTGTGGCCATTCTCCACTCTTGGCTGGCCAGAAAAGACAAAGGACATGGAACAATTCTACCCAATGTCGATGTTGGAAACCGGTTGGGATATTCTTTTCTTCTGGGTTTCCAGAATGATCTTGCTTGGTTTGAAGTTGACTGGTGATGTTCCTTTCAAGGAGGTGTTTTGTCACTCCCTTGTCAGAGACGCCCAAGGTAGAAAGATGTCCAAGTCTTTAGGTAACGTTATTGATCCATCCGATGTTATCAGTGGTATCAAATTGGAAGATTTGCACAAGCAATTGTTGGTGGGTAACTTGGATCAAAGAGAAATCGAAAAGGCTACACAGGGTCAAAAGGAATCATACCCAGACGGTATCCCTCAATGTGGTACGGATGCTCTGAGATTCGCCCTCTGTGCCTACACCACTGGTGGTAGAGATATCAATCTAGACATCTTGAGAGTTGCTGGTTACAGAAAGTTCTGTAACAAGATCTTCCAAGCCACCAAGTTTGTCATGATGAGATTGGGTGATGATTATACCCCACCTGCCACTGCTGGTCTTTCCGGTAAGGAATCTTTGGTGGAACAATGGATTCTCCACAAGTTGACCAAGACTAGTGAAAAGGTCAACGAAGCATTCGAGAAGAGAGATTTCTATGAATGTACACAAGCCATTTACAACTTCTGGCTTTATGATTTCTGTGATGTTTACATTGAGAACTCCAAGTACTTGATCACCGAAGGTACTGAAGAACAGAAGAAGTCTGTCAGAGATACCCTTTACACGTGTATTGACGGTGCCTTGAAATTGATTCATCCGTACATGCCATTCATCACCGAGGAAATGTGGCAACGTTTGCCACGTAGAGAATCCGAAAAGGATGTCGCTACCATTTCCAAGGCCTCTTTCCCAGTCTATGTTTCTGAATACGACAACCAAAAGGCTTGTGACGCTTATGAATTGGTTTTGGAGATCACCAAGGGTGCTAGATCCTTGTTGGCCCAATACGGCATCACCAAGCAAGGTCAAGTTTTCATTGAGGCCACCAACGAGGAATTGTTTGACATTGCCTCATCCCAAAAGGATTCAATTGTTTCCTTGATTAAGGCAGTTGATCAAGTGTCTGTTGTGTCCCAAGTGAGTGAAATTCCATCTGGTTGTGTTTTGACTGCTGTTGTTCCAAACGTCAACGTCCATGTCATGGTCAAGGGTATGATTGATATTGATGCGGAGATTGCCAAGTACAAGAAGAAGTTGGATAAGGTGAACGGTTCACTGGCTAACTTGGAGAAGGTGATGAATGCTCCAGATTATGAATCCAAGGCCTCTGATGTTGCCAAGGCCAAGAACAACGAGAACTTGGAGAAGACAACTGCCGAAATTGATGGTTTGAATTCCACCATCTCCAACTTGGAAAAGTTGAAGTTGTAGACGTAGAGATAGAGTATATACGATCCCAATAAAAAAAATATAGAAGTGATATGAATGGCAAGTGACAAGTCGGTGCCAGTGTAAAGGTGAGAGGGTGGGTAAGAGTTACCAAGGTTTTATAAATGCGAAATTCTATTGCAGGTTCGACGGATTAAGTATTTACAAAAGAGGAAGCACGAAGCGTGGTTTTTTATAGGTAGGCAGTCAAGAGTGTTCCTATAAACACAATGGTAAACAGATTGGGATGAGGACCAGATGTCAAATTAAATCACTCTGGATGAGCTGCTCAGCGACATTGGGACCAAATGAGACGATACGAGACAGATTTACAAATCATGCTTGGAGTAATTCTAGAAGAGGGATGGGATGATTCTAGAAAGGGGAGAGGGGGTGGCACAAGGAGGGGACATGGTCGTTCTAGAAAATACACAGGGGGTGTTAAGGAAGCAGCATGAGGGCGGCTCTGGAACGGGACATTGTTGTTCTAGAAGAGATAGGGGGTGACCAGGAAGTATTAGAGAGGTAGCATGGAGTCGGCATGGAACATATTTAGTTACTCCAGTGATGCCACGTTACACACAGAAATTACTAACCATGAATTGCTTAGCAAACGCAACTTCAAACATATAACCCATTTCACAACACTGAATATACAAAACTATGCATCTGTGCATTGACTCTAGCGATGTAGTTAACAGCAAGGCCGCTTGAATATTATGGTGTAGTTACCCGCTTAAATAACCTAGTGTAGCTGCCCGTCTCAATATCCCTGTTTGGCTGCCCGTCTGAATATGCCGGTGTTTCCTGAATCTCCTGGTGCAACAACCCCCCATGAATCTCCTCGGTACTAACGTGCAACTCACCCCTATTTGAAGATAAACTGTCTTGCAAGATCGTTCTTCAGACTGTCCCTCACCACCTCCAGCTGGTCTTCCACACGCTTTCCTGACTCGTCCAACACCTTCCAAACCTGGTCCTCCGTGAATTCCCCATTGGAATCCACAAAGATCAACTGGTCCAGAGATCCGTCCTTTACCCCCCACACCACTCTGTGTGCACTTATGACGTTGTTTGTGCTCTGGGTGAGGCCTTCGCGTCCCAAAAGCACGCAGGACGCCCAAAACGAGCTCTGCAGCTTGATACCCGCGGTCACGAGCGACAGATACACACCGTTTGTAATATCAACAAGGGAATTCGACCACGGGGTGTCTGGGTTTATTGAATTGTGCATCATCTGGACCGTTATTGTGATTTGTTTTCTTGCATACTCCTGCAAACACACCGTCTCCAGTAAGATCCCCTCCACCTGGGACGCAAGCTGGGACTCCACTGTTGCTGAGACTCCGTTTGGAGGGTAAATCTGGATGTCAAAGTGAGGCCTGAGTGGGTGCTCGAACCTCGTTCTTTTTGGTTCCACCGGCCCCACCGTTGAGACATGCAATGCTGATGAAGGTGTCCTCATTGAAATGAAGGAGTCGTTGCTGCTGCCTTGATTGACCGTGATCTCCATTGGATTCTATGTCCCAAAAGGGTAATGGTGAAAATTTTTGACCTGAAAAATTTTAGAAGCCTGAGTTTCCTTACTTGATCTACGTGATAGACCGATGGAAACATTATTGGAAGCATTGAACGAAGACAAGGTTTCTTCTTATTCACTGGATACATTAGTGGGTGTTTTAGGCGATTTTGCCGAGATTTCAGGCGCTGGAAGCCAGCGTCAGCTCATGCTTTTGACCAAGGTGACAACTCTTTTGAAATCCAACCGAACAGAGACTCGGTGGAGAGCCACAAAGGTGCTCCAATTAGTGGTCAGACACCCCTGCTTGCTCTTGAACACTCCGCACATGTCAAACTGTATTGCTGCTCTTGTGAGAATATTGGAATCAAAGTGCTTTATTGCAGATGAATCAAATCCTCCAGTGAGAGAGTTGATCTGTTTGAAATCTACAGTGGAAACGCTTGATTTTGTGATGGACAGAATTAGAGGTAAGGCCAATTTGACCAGAGAGGTTCTCACGCAGAAGCTGCCCGGGATCATCCAAGGCTGTCTGGGTCTTCTCAAGATGATTCCAAAAACCGTCCTGCCTCTACTCTACAAGTTGATACTGGCCCATCCAACCACATTCAGACCCTTTGGAACCAAGCTGGAAAGAGCCCTGCTGAGTATTCTTTCCAACGGCGAGAACACTGAAAGACTGGACTCGGAATTGCTCGATTCCATCTTCAAATGTCTCTCCTTGGTCTCGTTCAATTTGGCTAGAGAACACCAAGACGACTTGTGGGCGGCTAGATTGACACAGCTTATTGTGGAGTTGAAGTCCGTGACCAGCATCTACGAATCGCTTCTCGACTTGGACTCGAACCCCGTCTATAAGTCGAAAATTGGCTCATTGCCGAACATCACCAAAGACACCCAGTATCTCTTCGAAACGCTAGATATCGACATCAATGAGGAGCCACAGAGCGTATACGACATTTCAAGAAGAATCAGGCTTCTCACCAGAATGATTGCTGCCCAGCTGCGAGTGCCGACCCCAAACACCGTCGCAATCCCGATCGGCCACCTGGTCACAATAACCACCACCCTCGTCAATCTATCTACCCTTGGGGCAATCAAGGGCGACATAAGGGGTGTGGAGCTGCATGCGGCCATTAAGGGGTCCGTCAAATGCGTCCAGAAGGCCGGTTTGGAATGCCTTGGGCGGCTCTTGGAGCAGTTCGGTAGTTTGCTGTATCCACACATGTACGACATCCTCGCCACTTTGGACTCGGCCATTCCTGTGGTTGCAAAGAAAGGTAAGCTTCACGTCGACCGGGACGCAGTGGTGGCGTCAAAGGATCTCATTTTCCTCGTTTTAAGATCAACGCAAACCGTCTTGAATTTCGTTCAAAGGTGGTCGGATATGTCTTTACTCACACGGATTTTGGACTCCACGTTGATCCTCGCCGAACCTGTGCAGCTGCCAAACCCATCTTCAATCCCAACGGCGGGTCAACAACCAGCTACGCCAGCAAATGGTGGAAGTAAGAAGAAGCTTAAATCCACCATATCGTTCTCGGATTACCTTTCAAACCCTAGCGCATTTATGGAGCATTTGGACTCGACCAATATGGCCACAATCCGGTCCTTTTTTGTGACAATGGTCACCAAATGTGATCTTACAACGGGTAAATTGAACGTGATTGTCCGCTGGGCCATCCTGGACTGCTTGGTGTCAAAGGAAGCCACACTACTAGAGGCGATTGTCCTCCATCCGGGCAAATCCCAAGGCGCCATTTCGGCATACCCGATGATTGTCAACCTACTGGAGGGCAGTGAGTTGGTGAGCTTGCTCATGAACCCAAGGTTGCCGTTGTTACCGCAATTGGCCTCCCGTTCTGGCAGAGATCTTGTTGAGGAGCAGTTTGACCAGCAGGTGGAAACAGAGCCTGAAACCCACGGCCAGTCACAAGGCAGGGATACAGACGAAGAGATGGTCGATATTGCAGGAGATTTAAAGAGAAAACACGCCGAGAACGTGGAACCAGTGAGCTTGAAGAAGCTCAAGGTGGAACACAGCGGTCTAGTTGTGGAAGGACCGTTAAAAACTGCTGTTGAAGAGGTCCAGGAGCATATCACGGAAGTTTCAATGGTTACTGAGAAGGAGCAGAAAGAGCAGTCTGATGACGAGGAAATGGGTTCAGATTTCGAAATCCCCGAAATCAACGTGGATTGATGTAGCTTTGATCAAATCGTAGGCCTTTATACGCAGAAATTAAAAGCCAAGTTTCAGTAAATTTGATAGCCTGTCAGAAGGGTGAAAAGCCGGTAAAAAAACCCACCTTTCTTCCGCACCGACGTTAACTCTGCCAACAAGTATACGGACTTCATTCGGGTCTTGATTCCCCCGCAGGAGGTCCAAAGAGTCCACCATTTGATGGCGTTGAGAGGAAGAAATCAAGGCTGTGCCAACGAAAATTTTTTTTAAACCGTTCTTCTTTAAGCCAAAGGCAAGTAAAATGGCATCTAAATCGGTCAAGAAGGATTCCAAAAAGGCTCCAAAGGCTGTCAAGAAGACTACCAAAGAGCAACTATCTCTGGAAAAAATCAGAACCGTCAAAACCCAAATATTGGAGTCACCAACCCATTATAATGAACTCACGACTCTCTTGAAAGGTTTAAAATCAATAAAAGCTGTGAATGAATCGAATATGGGTTTTGTGAGAGAGCTAATTCTTGCATTAAAGGAAATCTTTACTGTGTTTTGCAAGAGAAGATTTTTAAGAATCACAGAAGATGAATCGGATAACCAGAAAACAGTTTCTAAATGGATCATTGAACGTTATTCGGAATTCCAAGAGCAGCTGTTCAGACTTTGGTCCCTGAATGAATCAACAGAGGAGTTGACCACGGTCAAATTGGATGCCTTGGAAACTCTACTGGGGTTTGTTCGTGAAGAATCCCAGTACAACGGGATCGTCAAGGACCAACCCTACTTTCCTGAGCAACTTTACAAACGAATCCTCTTGGAACTTCTTTCTGTGGATTTGGGCGTGGAAATCAACGAGGATTGCACTTTGGACGATTACCTCTGGTTAGAGTTTCAAGAGGCATACTTCAACAAATACTGGGATTTGAAATATTACTTCTTTCATATTCTGAGAAAGTGCATAGAGGCTCCTGAGGAAGAAAGACAAACCCAATTGGTGTTGGCAAAGGTGATTACATTGTTGAAATTGGATCCTCTTTATGACAATGAGGAGAGCCTCTTGGATTTCCCAATCTGGGGTAAAAAGACCCCGGAATCCACGATTTATGCCATCAACATCTTTCAATTGAATTTTGAAAAGTTCATCATCAAGATCATCTCATTCCCACTGCTCAATTTTAAGGAATATATGGGAATATTGGAAGTTCTGCACAAAAGAGTGATTCCCTACATGAATGAGCCACAAAGGTTACTCGACTTCCTCTCCAGTATTTACACATACGGCATTGAAGAAAAAGAGGTGGAACTATCGATCAACGCTTTGAATGGTCTTTGGGAGTTAATGAAGAACCACAATTTGGAATACCCGGAATTTTACAAGAACCTTTACGGTATCCTAACTCCCCAATTCCTCCACTTAGATTCCACTCCAAAATTCTTTAGATTGTTGGAGTTGTTCATGTCGTCCACACATTTGCCAGCTAACATGGTGGCCAGTTTTATCAAGAGACTGGGTAGACTCTGTTTATCTGCCCCACCCGGTGGTATCATCCCATGTATCCCCTTCATCTACAACATGTTTAAGCTCCACCCAACCTGTACTCTTCTGATTCATTCCAAATCTGAAGAGGCTCAGAGAGGAGATCCGTTTGATTCATCAGAGATGGATCCATCAAAAACTGGAGCATTGGATTCCTCATTATGGGAGATTGACACCCTATTAAACCATTACCATCCAAACGTCTCATCCCTGGTCAAGATATTTACACAAGTTTTCAATAAGCAGAGGTACAACATGGAGGACTTCTTCTATTGGAATTATAAAAAGTTGATGGATCAGGAATCTAACAAGAAATTGAAGGGTGAGATCGGGTTAGAGTTTGATCAATGGGGTGGATTAATGGCTCAAGAGGGTGCCACTGCATTTTTAGAGGGATGGAAATTGTAATGTTATAGGTAGACAATCTTCAATAGCGAAGAATCATAGACAGCAGCTGGCAATATTTGAACTAAGCACATATGTGCTTAGCCGGAAAACGGAATTTTGTCGTTTTGCTGGCGCTTTCCTTCAGATGGACCACATGAATATATGTAAATGAATTTAGCTTGCACTTTGTAAAAAGATCCTTTGTGAACATTAGATTGAATGTTGGGATCATCACCATTGCTGATTAGTGACCTCTGTATGCTCATTTTGACTCTAAACTCGCAAGCAAGGTCAGTTTTTCTGTAAAAGTTACACAGTATTAAACACAAAATACCACTTCTTGGAATATTATTAACAATCATCACACATTAGCAGCTGAGCACAAGTGTGCTCAGCAAGAAGGAACATAGCTTCATTCCAGGTTCCTTTCGTTGTAACGTCTAAAACACCCGGAAAAAAACTCAAAGCACCATAAACTGGTTGCTGTTGCAGGCACACTCTTTGCTAGGCTGGGAATCAACCCTCTATACACGCCAAGAATACCAAATTGTTTGATAATCCCTCCCAGAACACTAAAAGGGTTCAGACGGGTCCCTGGTGGGGCCATTTGGACCCTTCTTTTAAACAAATCAAGCGGGTAAATGATGGTCTTGCTAATGACCCCTGCCAGAATGCCTGCCACGCCCATAGAGAGCACATTGGTCTTGCTGCGAGAGCGTAGACCCACCAGAGTGGAGTAGACCCCAAAGCTCAGCCCGGTCATGCTACCAATGTAGACCATACTAGCACCACAACCCTTGAAGAACCCCGGAACACCCTGTGAAGACCAAATGGAGACAATTTCTCCCCAGAGAGAACTGAAGCCTTTGCGGTGATAAGAAGCAAGTTTTGTTCTCAGAAGATCAAACGGATACGACGTGACCGTAGCCACCAGACCTGCGCTGAACCCCACAATTGTGTTCTTAACCCCGTCACCTGCCACAGGTCGGTAGATGTCCCAGATCTTACCAAGCTTACTGTATGCCCAGAACTGGGTCCCACCGTAGATGAGATAGAGAAGGGATGCCGGCGTGTTTCCCTTCCAGAAGGCACGGGGGCCCTCCCGCGTGTAGATGGTCCGCACTGTACTGAGAATGCCCGAGTAGGAAGAACTGTTTGGAGGCTCCAATTGCAGTCTAATCTTGACGACGTCGATTGGCGCCGTGACAAATCGAGCCACTAGACCTGAAAGGGAACCCACCATGACAGACTGGGTCTCTCCGAGAGGCGCGCTCCCCGTGGTTGAGAACGATTTCGTCATGCCGATAAAGAAAGAGTTGAAGTATTTTCAGGTAATTAAGCTCCGGGAAGACAGTCGGTTGACAGTGGTCCATTGTTGCATTGGTGGCACCTGGCCCCGGCGGCGGTTTGTTCTTTTAATATACAAATCCTCTCTTTTACTTTCTTATTTGGCTGCGCTACTTATTCTACAATTGGTTTGACTCCAACTTTCGTTGATCCATGATCGCCTTGAGGGTTTCTGCGTCCACGCAGTCCTGGAAAACCTCGAGGGGGACATCATCTAGGCCCTTGTGGATGTTCTTTGTCTTGACCATAACGGCCTCTATGATCAGCTCGTTTGAATCGCCAACTTTCGACCAATAGGACCCATTGGATTGGGTTGTGTTGGGAACAAACGCCACCCCAGTATACAAGTCCCTTTGAGGCTTCCCCTTGAAGAGTTCGCCTCTGTCAAACGCCAGCATCGACTCAAACTGTCTCACCTTTGTCGCACAGTCAAACATCCACTCCAGATCTTCTTCTTCTGCGACCTTACTAGCATCGGGTGTGCCCACTGCGCCCTGGCCGTTACCGACACCCCCGTTTGCTCCTTCAACCGCAGGGGTGGTGCCCTGAGGCGTGGCCAACGGTGAGTACATATCAGTATTGAATATAGCTGGTGCACCCTCGATTCCGCCCTGAGCACGAGCCTCCTCCTCATAGTAATCGTCGGTTATTTGCTTCCCATTGACAATCAGCTTGGCTCCAAACTCCTTGAAGCAGGATCTTGCTGCCACGAGGTAAGCCTGCCTCGTTTTGAAGTGGTTTGGGAGAATTCCCTCCTGGATCAATTCCATCTTGAGGGAATCACTTAGCGTGACTCTGAAAAGCCTGATGTGACGCTGGAACAAAAAGTAGGAGTCCCTGTAGCCGATGCATCTGGCCACATCCGTGCTGATGGAATAGAGCTTATCGCCCTTGTTTGGAAGCTTGAACGTTGCAAACTTGAACGTCCTTCCGCCCTGTAAATTCCCCATCTCGTCGATTTTCGTGTTACCAACAGGATCCTCCTTCGTCACAATCTCGTCGTCAACAACCTCAAAGTCCTCGGGAAGCTCGTCAATCTCCTTTAACCGAGGTCTACCCCTCTTCGCATTTTGAGGCTTCTTCGTCTTCTGAGGCTCCTTAGAGCTGTGTTGAGGAGACTCTACGTCGGGGTCTTGATCAAGGTCCACGTCGCCATCCTGTGGTGTGTAATCCTCCTCCTCCTCGTCATCAAGATCCATCAAGTCCTCGTCGTCCTCTAGTCGCTCCACTTCGGCATCCTCTGGCTGTTCTGCGTCCTCTGGATCCGCCGAAAAGACGGGGTCCACTTCCTGCTGTGTCGCAGGCAAATTCTGTTCATTGTGAGGCTCCAAGTCGTCCATTTGGGCTTCTATTTAATAAAGATCAGAAGAAACCCTGCTTTACAAACACTCACAAAAACCAAAACCCCCTCGGCGCGTTAAATTGAGTCTGAAAAAAACTTCACAGTGACACTTTCTTCTTGAAAAGTCATGGAGATTTGGCTTTTTGGGGTTTTCCCATCTAGCTGGTGGTCCAGAAAGAGGATCAATTGATTCTGTCTGCGTTTTGGACCCGATACCCCTTTTTTTGGGGAAAAATCTCCAAAATTACATCAGCCTGGATTAATCGCTCCCCGTCTCTTCAATAGACGAAGGTGCTTCATGCCCCAGTGACATCCCCTCATTTACGCGGTAAATTTATCCCCACTGTCTTTGTTTGGCCAAAAAGGCGTAATTTTCGACTAGAAGTCCCAGTAAAGTCAGGGAATCCGGAGGAAACCCTCTTCCCCGCCCTATGCCTCCACAGTAAATTTTGCCCCTCCTTACTGATGGGAAGAATTTGATTTTACTGAGAAGAGCGCGCCTTGGACAGCGGACATGGTCTGTTTTTGGAAGCTGTGAATGAGTAAAACCGCTCAGCAATTCATTGGTTAGGGAATAAAATAATATTGTACCAGGGAAAGAATATAAAGGATATCTGGTAAACACATCATGCAAGTGCAGTAAGCGGCACGTTGTCCTTAGAGTGGTCCTCTTCTTCACCATAGTTTCTGAAGTTGAGATAACCGACATTGGTTGGGCCGGAGTAGAAGCCGGATCTGTCGAAGGGGGTGAGCTTTTGGCCTTGTCTCAATCTGTTGACTAAATCAGGGTTTGAGGTGTACTGTCTGGCGCAGGCAATGATGGTGTTATCATGTTTGTCCAGGTATTCACCAATTTGTCCAATGTTGTCATCGTCAAGGTAACCACCAGCAACCATCTTGACACCAGACCAGATGGAATGTGCCCATTCCAAGTCACCAGAAGCGTTTTCAAATGTTCTTGGTTCGCTCATGGAGACATAAGCCAATTGGTTGCCCTGCTTTGCTCTGAATTCCAGTTCAGATAGAAGGTAACCCCATTGAACAATTGGGTTTTCCCTCGTGAAAACACCACACCCTTGGAAATTACCGTAGGGAGAGATTTTGATGGCCACCTTCGAGGCGCCAATGGCTTCAATGCATGCATCAATGACCTCCAAGATCAATCTGGCCTTGTTTTCAACAGAACCCCCGTATGAATCGGTTCTAACGTTAGCCGTTTCCTGAAGGAATTCATCAAGAAGAAATCCATGGGCAGCGTGGATTTCAACAAAGTCAAACCCGGCCTTGTCCACTGCTCTCTTTGCAGCGGCTGCAAACACCTTCGGAATATCAGCAATCTCCTCCAAAGACAATTCTTCAAGCTCCACACCAGCATCGGTAACAGCTTTCTTATGGGCATCATCGATGTACACCTTTGATGGCCCCTTGCATGGAATTCCCTCTGCTGGGATGACCCGCCCAACATGAAACAATTGCAACGAGATCTTAGTATCCTGAGCGTGAACCGAATCCACAATCTTCTTCATTGCAGACACCTGAGCTGGAGTCTCAAACATGTCGAGGTGAAGAAACGTCCGAAATCTCTTTTTGGGGTTGTAGCTGCAACGACGATCAATCCACCGTTATTTTTGGCTCTCTCGGTATAGTATTGGAGCATTGAATCGGTAGCAACGTTATCGCTGGTGTTTCTCATACGACCGGCAGGAGCATGGGCTAACCGATGGGAAAGTGAAACATCACCAACCTTAATTGGAGTGAATAGCTTGGTTTTTGATAGGTTAACTGCCTCTGAGGTCATTATATCTAAGTTATCTTGGTGATTGTTTTAAGTCCGGCAATAAAGTAGCATTTGGTCCATTCTTATATAGTATTTTATAAGTCCGGAGCCACATTTCAGTTGAATCTTCTATTTCTAATCATTCAAATGGAATCCTGATTTGAAGTGCTTCCGATCGTCAATTCACTCAAAAGTTTTCGGACTATGTTTGTAAAAATCAGGGCATTCCAGTGAGCATATTTTGAAGGTGCTTAGAGGGTGATTTTCATCAAAATCACTCTTTTTGACATATTACAAATCGATATCAAAATTAAATGCTTAAATCCGAGTATAACAGAAGCGGTTTTAGCTTTTCTCCGCCAGTACATTTTTTTTATGATTGAGTCTTTTAATTTTGAGTCTCCCTGGCATTATCAGCTTGTACTCAACGATGGGGATTTTCAGACATCAAAGTGCTTTGGTGGCCCAGTCGGTTAAGGCGTCAGTCTCATAATCTGAAGATCGCGAGTTCGATTCTCGCCTAGAGCATTTCTTTTTTTATTTTTTCTCTAATGGCATGAAGGCCAATGGCAGTTCACTTTTACCACACCGTATCCGTTTCCGTTACCTCAAGCCGTGTTATATTATACATTAAATTACATAGAACCGCTAGGTTCGATATCCTGTTTCTTTTAGCACCTTTTTGAAATCACCTTTGAATTGATCCAGCACTTCCAAACCCATGGGCTCATCATCATCTATTGATTTAAAAGTCAATGAATACCTCTTACTGAGATTACCGCTGGTGTTCCTTTTACCGGGTCTTTTCAATGACTGCAGGGCGGAGTCCAGATCATCATCATCATCATTTTCACCATCATCACCATCCCCATTCCATTTATTGTCCAACTGTGTCAACTCCATATCCAGGTCCTCTTCCAGTTGCTTGCCAATCGAGTCAATACTGAGCAGTAAGGAATCCTGCGTGAACAGCAGCGAGGAGTTCAACGATGCCGAAGTTGATACCGACGTTGGCACCGGTTGATGAATGATCAGCTCCTCGCTGTCCTGGGTTGTGTCAATGTAGGAATTAAACGGACTAATCAGTGGGATCTCTAAGTGGATTGATTTAAAGTTGCAGATATTCCTCAATACCTTGACCAACGATTCAACCTCTTTGCTTTGTAAATTAAGAGATATCCTCCAATATCTTAAGGGATTTCGCATTGATATTATGTAAGTGTCTTCTCCCAACTGAATCACTTTGGAGCTGGGGAAGATGGGATGGCACAAACCCCCACATGTTAAATATGTTGTGCCATTGGATGCAATTTTATAAATTTCGAATTTTCCCTGCGTGAGTAAAGTGGAGGGGGTAGTGCGTAAAATTTCAAGCATATCCATATCTACCCCTTGAAAGGTCTTGTAGAGGGTGATTTGGGACTCAGTTGCTTGAAATAACGTCGATTTATGTCCATTCGTGCTTGAAGCAGTTACCCCACTTTTTGAGTGATCGGAAACAGGTTTCCTGGCGGATTTTTTATTTTTCGCCCTGAAGAGCGCCCTCCACTTATTGGTGTGGCTCTTGGAGCCCTGAGGGGTCTCCAAAGTATCCATTTTTGCCAAGTCTCTAATTTGTTTACGAAAAGAAGAAGGTGATTTAAAAATTTGAGATTACGTAAGAGCAGGTTTCCATCAACCACGTTGAAGGGATAAATATAGTTGGTTGTCGCTGGCAATAAAGGAGTGGATAAGGCATCCACTTGAAAAAAAACTTTATTTTGACATTCTGGTGAAACCGGGTTCAAAACCTAGTGAAAATGGCGGATTTAAGAAGATCTTCCACAGTGTGCCAATAGAACAAAATTCAATCTCTTGAATTTCAATGCTCCAGTAGGACAAAATGGGTTTTCCCAATTTTAAACCACCAATGCAATTAACCAGGTTAATTTGCAACAACAAGCTGAAACTGACCATTCATCATGGATATGTCCAAAATGGTCAAATGAACTACCAAAAAACCCGTCTTAATACCAAAATAACCCAAACATTTTACCCACTGCAGTAATCCAAGTCCGAAACTTATCTGACTATGGAATTACCCAATTTAATTTCCTTAACTAAATTTTGATTTACAAATTTTATGTTCACCATCCCCAGAAACATGGTGAGGTGGCGAAAAAGCACTCCATCATCCATATCATCCCTATAAAGCCATTGAGCTTACTTTGAAGCTTGTAACTCGCACCATAAACCGGTTTACGGCACTTTTTCAATTTCTTGGAACTCCGCTGCTAGAGAATCCGATAAGCCGAATTTAATGACTTTTCGATTGGTATTTAAATGGCTCAGATTCCCCATACAACGGGCCAAACAAATCACCTGCTTGACCAATAACAATGAGTACATTTGAATTCCAAGACCAGTTGGACAAGTTGCCAATCCCACCGTTAGAGGACTCAATCAGAAGATATCTCACGGTTTTGAAGCCATTGCAAACACCAAGCGAACACCAGAAAACGATCGAAGAGTGTGACCTGTTCTTGAAAACACAAGGACCCACCCTCCAGGAAAAGCTCATACAATATGCAGAATCACAGGATTCCTACATTGAACAGTTTTGGTTCGATTCCTACTTGAATTACGATTCCCCGGTGGTTCTCAATTTGAACCCGTTCATCATGATTGAAGACGATCCAACGCCTGGGGAAAACAACTGGATTACAAGAGGTGCATCTCTAACATCATCAGCGTTGAGATTCATCAGAGCGTTGAGATTGGAACAGTTGGGGGTTGATTACGTGAGAGGAGGAAAGCCATTGGATATGGACCAATATTTGAGGTTGTTTGGATCCTCAAGAATCCCAACAGTTTCCGGCTGCACCCTTCAGACGGATCACGAGTCAAAACACATTATTGTGCTGTGTAACTCGCAAATTTACTGGTTTGACGTCTTGAACGATGTGAATGATCTACTGCTTTCAGAGGATCAATTAAGGACCAATTTGAGGTCCATTGTTGAGGATTCGGAAAACTCCAAAGTGGACGAAATTGCAAAGTCCTCTTTTGGGGTCTTGACCACCGAAAATAGACGTATCTGGTTCAATTTGAGAGATTCTATAAAGAAAGATAAAATCAACGGAGATATTCTCAATGTGATTGATTCAGCATTGTTCTGTCTAGTATTGGACGACGTGGTAATTGGAGAGGACTCGGACAGATTATCAACCAACTTCCTCTGTGGAGAAAGCTTGCTAAAGGATGGTATCCAGGTGGGTACCTGCACCAATAGATGGTACGATAAGCTACAAATGATCATCACAAAGGACGGCAAATGTGGTATCAATTTCGAGCACACAGGTGTGGACGGTCATACGGTGTTGAGGTTCGCTTCGGATATATACACAGACTCGATCTTGAAATTTGCCAAATCAATCAACTCCAACTCACCAAACATGTGGTCCAGTTACTCAAAACCAACCCTCAACACAAGCAAGTACTGCTTGGAACCAAGAAAATTGGAGTGGAACTTGACCAAGGAGTTGAGCTTAGCGTTGAGATTTGCAGAGACCAGGTTGAGCGATCTCATCCACCAAAACGAGGTCACGACTTTGGAATTCAAGGGTTTTGGTATGGAAAGAATCAAGCGAATGGGAATGTCGCCCGATGCCTTTGTTCAAATGTGTTTCCAGTTATCCTACTACACTCTCTATGGCAAGGTGGAGACCACATACGAGCCCGCAATGACCAAGATGTTCCTCCACGGTAGAACCGAGGCAATCAGAACGGTTTCTGACCAGTCGAAGGAGTTTGTCACCCAATTCCTAAAGGAGGAGGTTTCCCCCGAGGTGAAGATCGAATTGTTGAAGGCGGCATGCAAGACACATTCCTTCAGAACCAGGGAATGTTCCGCAGGTTTGGGTCAGGACAGACATCTCTATGCTCTCTATTGTATTTGGAAGAGGTATTTTGCTCGGGAAGTGGACACAAGTAAGCTGGAAGAGGAGTTCAGCGACGAGGGTGATGACGACGCCACGTTGAACTCGACAAACATCTCGTTGGATATCAGTGACATGCCCGGGATATTCAGCGACAAGGGTTGGGACCAATTGAACACCACAATTATCTCCACCTCAAACTGTGGTAATCCGTCGTTAAAATTGTTTGGATTTGGGCCAGTGTGTGAACAAGGGTTTGGGTTGGGATATATCATCAAGGAGAATTCCATTGCCATTTGTGCCAGTTCCAAACACAGGCAGACAAAGAGACTACTCAACACATTGAATGGTGTTTTCGAGGAAATTGAGGCCACCGTGAGATTGGTCCAAGACAAGCAGAACTTTCCGGTGGCGGACGGGATTTCCAGTCTTAAACTGGTTTCCAATGACGGTGCAGTGGGCACCAAGCTCAAGTGAATGATCTATACCTCTTATATTTAATGATTAATGAAGAATGTAACTTATTTCATTTTTTAAGTATTGAATCGATCTGCGATTGGTCCGGTGTGTACTGACTCACAACTAGATATCTTCCGTTGTATTGGACCCCTTGTAACCTCTTGATTGCCTCTTTGGTGGAGTTCAGATTGTCGAAAGTGGCAATCGCCTGACCTTTCGTTGTTCTGACCTCTAAAATTCGCCCAAAAGGCCCTAGAAGGTCAAATAGATCCTTAGAATCTTGATCATATGGCAAATTCTTGATAGAAAGTATCGGAAACATCACAAACTGCACCCAGAGTTCGAAATAGAGGATGAAAAGAGAATGAAAAATACTCTTCTTACTACTTCAGTGACGTTTCTTGACATTTGATCTCCATTATCTATGGATCAAAAGATTGTCTACGAGCTGAAACCGTTAGGTCCCCACCAGACCCATGCAGAGATACCATTTGTGCGACTTTTGCGTGGAAAAGAGCCCTCTGGGAACGTTCAATTGAGGTATAACCTTTATAAAAGAAACTGGGCCAAACAGATGCGATCCATGGAGGCCACACTATCACGAACAGATCAATTCGTTTATAAATCTCTTAAGGCGTTTATAATGCAGGAGCCTAGTGGAGGAGAAGAGCGATTAAACACGGCTCTTGTGCATTTTGGATCGAATATTGCCAACCATTCAAGATTGATAGAAAACGTCTCTCATTTCATGAAACACAAAGATGAAGACCAGTTGAAGAGGGAGGGACTACTGACCGAGTCTGCGGATGCCTCATTGATTAAAGAGATCGATCCATCAGTGTGTTTGGTCCACCTAAAGTCAAATGAACATCGAACAATGGATTTGACATTGAGAGCCATTGAGGCGGCAGTGATGATGCGTATCAACAAGGAAGAAGGATTGGGTCGAGGAAAGATTAGAAAGAGAAAGATCAAAAGATACGACGATGACTTGGCGTCTGAGGATGAAGACGAGTCTTTAGAATCCAAAGTGAAATTAGAGGAGGGAGACCTTGAAGGCGACTCAATCCTGGACTCCGGGGAGCTGAGACGATCAAGAAGACTTAAACGAGTTAAACCAGAGCGCCGAGGATCCGATACTGAACCCTCCAATGAAGAATTCGATTCACACAGATTGGCTCGTGCTGACAAGTTCACGGATTTGGAGGATTTGCTCGATTTGTTATCATCAATCGACGTCCATCTAGTTGTCTTTATTGAGAATTGTGATTCCATGGACTTGAGTGTGGTGCACAAATTGATCCAGATGCTGAAATGGTCGAATCAGAGATTGAAGGTAGGCCTTATAATGGGTGTGTCTACACCGTTTGAAATCTTCGAAGAACGGTTGCCCATCTTATTGGTGAATTTCCTGCGAACAAAGACCTTTTCAGTGGATAATTCCAGTGAGGCGATCGACGAGATCATGGAGGATTTGTTGTTGAACATCAAAGATACCTACAATTCGTTAATTTTTGACCCCCAATTGGTGTTGGAGTTTTTAAAGAGAAGAGATGAAATAAGCATCTCTCAGTTTTACAATTACATGAAATCCATCTATATGGATCATTACTTCCATGAACCCATGTCGATATTTTGGACCAAGAAATTCACTGGAATTGAGTTGACAAAGGAATATTTTAAAATGTTTGGACGATTGCCCTCTGTTATGGCTCGTGGAAAGAATTTAGACAGGGAGTTTATTCAAGGAATCATCAAGGAAGACTCAGCAATTGTCGGAAAGTATTTGAGAATAAATTTGAACAAATTGATCAATTGGAGATATAACTTTGGAAACATTTTTGATTTTTTCACCTTGATTCATTCCCAATATTCTAAGACAACGGGAGGCAAAACTGTTTGGTCTAACAACTTGAATCTCTTTCAGCTAATTTTTTCAGGGTATTATGAAAGGAAGGTCAACGAGGAAACAATCACCGACGATAAAGCATGGAACAATTTGGATTTTTTAACTCCCATCTGGGACCATTTCAGGAGCTACTCGCCCACCCAATTAGATGGCATCTATGAGGACATCACATTGGATGACCAATTGGAATTCATCCATGGATTAAAGGATTTTCCGCCCGATTTCTCTTCTGATGAACACTTTCAATTGCTGATAGACTGTGTTACCCAAGGTGTCTCCCATAATGTTCGAGAGCTAGATTTGAGTGATCAGTTATTCAAGGAAATATGTGTCATTGACATGGATATTTTGAGTCGGTTAAATATGCGGTTTTCCCCTCCTATTAAAGATTTGGTTCTTAACGCATTGGAAGGAAGTCACAATCTTCTATTTCACGAGGATCATTGGAAGGATCAAGGGGGATTGGACTGGCAGGTCTTTAAATTGTTCGAGCCAAGTGTCTGTGAATTGTACCGGATTTACAAGGACGCAGGTATAACGATCAATGTCTATGATTTCTTCAATGTCTTTAAGGATTCTGTTGTTGGCAGGCCCCAAATGGTGGATTCACTGATAAGGAAGTTTAAAGAGGAGTCGTTGGAATTTGATTCTGGCGATGGATACGATGAATTGATGATCACCCTTCACGAGCTCAAGGAGGATTTAACCCATGGAAAGGGTGAGCTGTGGGATAAGATGATGTTGGCGTGGTTTTTAAAGGGTTTTAAGGAACTGGAAGCCCTCGGGTTGATTAGAGAGAACAAGGGAAAAACGCTGACGGTTGATAAATTGGTGTGGAAGGCTGTTTAAGGGGGAGGCAGAGACTTTGACGATTGATAAACAGGTTTCCAACACTTTCTACGCTTTATAGTAATTGGGTACATTAATAAAGGCAGTTATTCAGCAATACAACCCACATCTGGCTATTGTCCTGGTTATTGTGTAAACGGCTCAGCACGGTTTGATATTGAATCTACGCACAAACGTTATTTGCTTATTTTTTCTCCTTATAAATCTTTGGACCAACAGTGGAGCAAACCTGAAGCAACCTCAACTGATCGCATACATTTACTCATTTATTAAAGAACGCACTACATTGTATTCATTAAAAAAAGGGCTCAGCATTGTTTTACGGCGGGTATTAGATGTCCCATGGGTTATCTACACACAAGCGGCACACATCCTGCAGAGCCGCCAAACCCAAACCCAAAGATGTCACAATGACCTACAATTTCCTTTATTAGATGAAAATATCGTATTTATGTCCGCTGATCGTCACATCACTCACAGCTAAGAAACCCACAGAACGCTGCTAAAACCCATCTTGAGCTGCCATTGACGGGTAGTGAAAACCATACAATTACCTTCTACACCTTTTTACTTCATTACATTAAATCTATTATACACGTGTACTCATATAAAATATAATGAGGTTCTTTTACACTTTGTGCTATTACGGCGTTTTGATCCTTTCTCATCAATCACGGCGTCGTTTTCCTTCTTCTCCTCGGCATTATGCGACTGCTCTGCAATTGGAAGATCAGTCCCATCACCCTGATCTGCCCAGGGATCTTCATCCAGTGTCAATTCACTTGGAGAGTTTATAATTATTGTGTGTCCGGTTTGAGTTGTGATGTTCAAATCTGGGTCTTGGGAACCGGTGGCAAGTGTCAAAATAGGACACGGGGAACTCACAGAAGTTATGGAGGGTGGGCATGGGACCCTGGATGGATTTGTGGCCTTTTCTGGCTCCAACGGTTCACTCTGGAACATCATCGATTGTCTTTTGGTGATGTTTCTCAATTTCGGGACCCTTCGCTGGATTGGTGTAGCATTTGGTGGTAGATCTAAAATGGAGGTGGTATGTGAGGTGCCCTGGGCCATTTGACGCTCTTGAGTTTCTTGTTTTTAATGAACAGCGTGTCCATATAACCGCTGATGATATCGCCATAACGGTGAAAAAAAAATATAGGGAGAGAATGCAGGTACCTTTTTCTCGGGTAATCGGGAGTACACGCGACAAGCGATACGCGATACCCGCTACCCGAACCCCCCCAGACCTCTAATCTTGGTTAATATTACCCTCACAAACTCAAGATGAAGCTTCATTTTCGCCACATCGCCATCCCTATACTTATCTCTAAATGCAAATCTACTACATTGGTATCATTAGACCAAAGTCGGGATCAACCAAAACCCTCTCCTTGGCCGAAGAAAAGGACCTCTCCTCGTTCTCATTCTTTCAGCGGTCGTCGATCGGTCAATTCATGACCTTCTTTTCCCAAACAATCTCAGAAAGAACGGGCCCAGATCAAAGACAATCCGTGGAGGAGGGTGAATACGTGGGTCACGTGTACACCAGACCCGAAGGTATCTCGGGGGTTTTGATCACAGACAAATCCTATCCAATCAGACCGGCTTATACGTTGTTGAACAAGGTTGTGGAGGAATACCTCTCCACACATCCAGCAGACCAATGGAAAACCATCGACGAGGTGGACACCACCTCCTCGGGGATGGAATCGTTGGAAAAGTACTTGAGGGAGTACCAGAACCCTACACAGGCAGACGCTCTTATGAGAGTCCAACAGGAATTGGATGAAACTAAGATTGTTCTACAGAAAAGTATTGAAAACGTTCTAGAAAGAGGAGAGCAACTAGACTCTCTTGTGGATAAATCAGAGGCCCTAACCGCCTCATCAAAGACTTTCTACAAGCAGGCAAAGAAGACCAACTCGTGCTGTGTGATTATGTAATGGGTCCTAATTTATGTGTGAAGTTCGAAGTGATTACGTGATCAGTTAATTCTATATATAGTCAGGGTGCTGAGCAGTTATCGAATTGAACAATGCAAGACTCAACAAAGTGAGAAATATCGACGTTGAGTGAGAGTGAGAGGCTCTTCTTTATCTAAGTGTGTATAGGTTTAAGAACTATCAAATAAAAATGAGCAATTCAAACGTTAACAAGATTGTGAGTAAATACGAAGAAGTTGGTAGTACCAGGGACTATAGCTTAGATGGGGATCGGGATGTCAAAATGAAGGACATCACTTCCATTTATAAAAGAATGATGGATGGTGATAAGACCATCACATTAGATGATTTCCAGCAAGCAGCAAGATTATTTAAAGAAACTAGTGCTGAAGAAAATCATAGGAATGAGCTAAAATCCGCACAATTTAGATTCTGTCACGTGACGCTTATATACGCCGCTTACGTAACCTCTTCACCCCAATCGGGCAAAATTTTCAATTCAGTCCTTTTGCCACTGCGATTTGCTTATAAATCCATCCAATTCTGTGCCAAATGTTCGCATTTAAGACCGCTTTGAAGACCGCCGCAAGAGGGATGTCCACGTCCACCAGGCTTCCAAACCAAAGAACCAATTTTGTGCCTCTTTACACCGTTGGTGCCTGTGCTGTTACCTCCGGTGCAATGTACTATTATTTTAACAAGCGTATTCACAACGATTCCGAGTCGAAGATCCCTGCAGATGTTGCAGTGGTGGTGGAAGATGTTGTTGTTGAAGATGCATCAACAGGAAAGGTGATTGAAGAGGTTGTTGTTGCAACTCCAGTCACTGAAGAACAACTTATTGAAGCTGTTGCAGAAGAGGCCGTTGAAGAGGCAGAACAACAAGGTGCTTACAATGAGGAAACGGGTGAAATCAACTGGGATTGTCCATGTTTGGGCGGTATGGCCGACGGTCCTTGTGGTCCTGAATTCAAGGAAGCATTCTCATGTTTCGTCTATTCCAAGGAGGAACCAAAGGGTATTGAATGTATTGAAAAGTTCAAGAACATGCAAAACTGTTTTAGAAAATACCCAGATGTTTACTCAGAAGAGTTGAGAGATGAGGAGGAATTGCAGGCCGCCACCAACCAAGCGGTTATGAATGAAGATATTGTTGAATCAATCCAGGAGGCCAAGCAAGAGGCCAAGCAATTGGCACACAAGGTTGCTCAGCCTGCCATTGATTTGTACGGTGCAGCACAAAAGAAGATTGACGATTTCCACAAGAAATGAACATTTTAGATTTCCATGTATATATTATTTATTTGAAAGAGAACGAGCAAGGAGCAAACAAAGGAACGAAGTGAGCGAGTTAGTGAGTGCTTATGAACCTCTACCAATAATAAACCCAACCTAGGACACTCAAATAAACTCGGTGGTCGGATTCGTGTCCGTGTCAGTGGATGACATAGCTAAAAAGTTCTTAAACTCTGGCAGCTGTCTCCCTTCGATTTAGGTTCGGTCCTCCTCTCTTTTGGCGAGTCCCGAGGCCTGAATAGCAGCAGCAGCAGCAAAGAAAGCTTACCCAGCCAAGACAGCCCATTTTTTTTTCTTGGCGTGCGTCTGCATAAGAGCCGCACGCTTAGCCACACTAGGCCATACCTTAGCTATGGCAAATGCAACCACCGCACCTCTCTCGGTGTCAGGCAGCATATCGTCAGCCCGTGATTCTAAGAGAGGGCCGTCAACGTCCGAATCCATATCAACTGGCTGCATCATATCATAGTCAGAAGGTTCAAGCTGTAGGGGGGCCGACAGAGCGCCAGAAGTTCTTAGGAAAATCAATACCCAAAAACTAGTAAGATTGGGGATCATTATCTTTAAAATCTATCTAGTTGATTATTTGTAAAATATAATGTGCTTGAGAGGCATTTATTTTATATTGTTTATTGTTGTGAGGCATTAGTTTAATCTATTTCTTTGACGCCACGTCAAATTGCTTTTGACCGTTGACTAGTTTACAATACATCGACATTATTAAATTGAATAGTTTATAAAATGTTCAATGTTAGCTTTCACTTTGATCTCTACGTACATTACTCAACTGTCTGGGTTCTATTTAATTTCCATTTGCTTCTATCTGTGATCTAGTTTGTGCAACCAGAGTTTTATTTAGTTTCTATGAGAGCTGACTTTACATTCCAACAAATCAATTTGGAGATGATGTTGATGAGCTTATTTTACGATAACTGAATATGTTCTTCCTGGATCATTTACCCATTTACTCACTAACCCACAAACTCACTGTATATATTCAAGGTTTCTTTATAATTGTGATGATGGACTGTTGAAAGTACCACTCGGGGACACCGAGTTGTTTGTGGCTTCCTAGGCGCAAACTTTAAAGTAAGGTCTCTGGGAGTTCTTATCGAGATTTTGATGTCAAAAAGCCTCCAACCATTAAAACCTAGGTAGGCCCTTATATAAACATGATAGAAGCCTGATAGAGCCTGTAAAAAACCCAAATAGAGACTCAGTACTTTGCAGTATTCTTATAGGAAGGATATCTCTAAATTCATTAATATGCGGTTTCTTTAATAACAAAACCATCCAAGTAAGTTGCATGGATAAGCTTACATAATCCGGAAAAACTAAACGTGGCTGGTGACCAATACACGTATTTTTGAGTGGTCGCAATCCTACCAAATTTTAAAAAAAAGGTGACGTGGATGGTTAAGACTTACATAATCTGCAAGTGTCTCGACATCATTTCCAACCATTTTTTTTTATTCCAGTGTTGAGCACATTACTTCCGCTTGCACCCCACTCGGCCGATAGCTTATATTCTATAAACCTAGGTTCTGCTCAGCATTTTCCCATTTTCTTTTTGTGCTTTGATTGCTTGATAGAGGTAGTTTTTAGTGGTTTTTAAACTGTTTCTCTTTCTCTCCAGATATTTAATGTCTACTTTGCTAGCCATCATGATCACCTTTGGTAGTTTGTGGTAAGGAGGTAAATTTCACAGAAAGCATGCATCGATTACGTGAACTTTTGGTAAACTTCCTTGAGTATCCTTCTCTCATTGGCGTTTTTAATTTAATTGCCCAGTAGATTGCTAAGACTCGATTACGATGGTTGGCTCTTTGTGTATATTTTGGTAATCACAGTTGGCATTTTTTAGCAGTTTGCAGCTCACCAGCCACATTCTACTGCCTGTTGGTTACGTAGGCTTTCACTTAATTCTCACATACTACGTAAACTCTGTATTAATGACACCTGTTTTCTTCTGATTGTGTATGTTTTCTTTGGAATATCTCCGGTTAAAGTCTCCTTGACGTAAGTAATTTGGGAAGGAATTAACTTATTTGGGCCTAAATTAGGTCTATTTCTTATTGCTACACGTTTCGCTCAAAATTCGGGTTAACGTGGTACTTTCTATACACACAGTATTACTAATATACACATATACTCCAGCAAATTCTATATTACTGACACCTTTTGAACAGTTTTTTCACAGAAATGGCTTGAAACCCCTCATGGGTCTTTATCCATACAACATTTTCTTTAAAATAGATGATTATTGCATCCCCCAATTTGTACGTTTGAATTCCCAATTCTACCACCTTATCTCTTGTGATCGACACACCGCGGGATTCACATTCTTCAAAGATAATGTCCTTCATCGTCATCTCTCTTCTTGGATCCATGATACTCTTTGGTCTGACATCTCTTGAAGTAAGATCACCTATATCCAATTGATGGGTCCTGCCAAACGGTTTCAAAGGTCCCTCGTTCCCTAAAAGTTGACCATGTCTATGATTAATCATCTGCCATCCGTATTTGAGACTGGCGGTCACCAAAGGACACCGTTCCAACACCCCACCTTGGTTGAGGATCCGAGTCCAATACCTCCAGTAATCGATATCTTCACCCTTTTCAAACAAAGATAAATCCCCCACCAAAGCAATCATAAGCTCGTTATCAACCACCCTCCCCACAACCACATCCCTATCTTCAATAGGTTCAAATAAGGGTGCTTTTAAGATGTCCACACATTTACTCAAAAACTCGACACTGGTGTCGTCCCCTCTCGCGGTTTGCAACCTGTAAACTTCCACGTAGTGTGATATGCAGTCCAAAAACACTTTCTTTACCATTCCCAAAGAGTTAAGAGGACCAAGGTTTACCCATGGCAAAAGATGAGTGAATTCACACTCGCCATCCTTTACCCTTGAAATGTACCACTCAATAATCGCGTCCAGCAACTTTTGAACACTTTTAACACCCTGGGGCAACACTGAAAACCATTCCAGTAAATTAGCCGGGTCTCCATCTTCTCCATGTAGATATTTCAAGAGCTTAGGTTCAATGATGGTATCAATGACCAATTTTTGAATCAATGCATCACCAAAGAGAGGGCTATCAGATAGTTCTTCAAACACACCCACACCCAAGTGGACTCTTTTGGGTTGCCATTGGTCGTAGAAGCTCTTCACTTTATTCACAAGAGGAACCAAAACAAAGGTCTCGAATGGATTAAAAAGATACAAGTTTCCACTTCTTGAGGGTAGAAGCCTTTGAATTAGAGGTTCACAAGTAATTTTATACTTCTCTGCCAATTCGATGACATCTGTTAGTGTGTCAAAGTCATTGAAATCCCACCGTTCCAAAGTGGCCAACCATGAGCAATTCAGCGCACTCAGTATCCCAATCAATAGGTCCCGCATAGTATCCTCACTCACGCTATCAAAATCTAACCGGGACAACGTATTTCTTAGCTCCAATGCTGTAATTGCAGGTGTTAACAATGCCATCACTTCTTCTATAACTGTGATTTCCTTTTCAATACCATTCAAAGAGTGAGCTAAGAGGTCAATCTCTTGCTTTAAATACCGGCTTTTATGCCGCTGGCCTTGCTTTTTCTTGAGTAGTTTCCACAAGTTTTTTCGAACCTCCTCGTCCTTGTCCACACTACCACCCACCACATCTTTAGGAATTTCAATTCCTAAAGTGTGTAATTCCTTCACCAAACTATCAAAATCAGGTGTATCTTCACCAGACTTTGCAAACCCCAAGGGGACACCATCAGAAGCATTTATCTCCTCCAGATCATCGTCTGAAACGTCCAAGACATCGTCATGTACCACTCTTGTTCTCAAACCCTCTCCCTTTTGTCGTATTTCCGGAATAATGGGCTCCAAACGCCCCTGGTTTTTGGATCCAAGCCCCATACCAGGGATGTATCCCATTCGCAACAGCATCTTGGCTCCAGGGCCATATTTCGCCACCAAATCAGCCATCAACAGGTAAAAAGGCCGATTAAATGCCATACTAAAAAATCTATAATGGAACCTCCTGCTATCTGTCACCATCGTACCCCAATATGAGGGTGTTTAAGAGGGTTTTGAGCTCGAAAGCTGGGATGCGGTGGTTCTACGCCACAGACTTTCCACTAGGCAAACCCCTGGACTCAAACTATAAGCTGGAGAGGATTCCGAAGAAGTTTCTTCCCTTTTCACACAAGGATTCATTAAGAATCGAGGAAGAGTTTGAAAAGCTTCACTCTGGGTCCCATTCTACCAATACCAAAGGTAAGACGACGATTCAAGTTAATGAAGATGGTTTGTTTGAATGCAACCTGGCCACAATGGACTTAAAACCAACTTATTGGACTGGGCCGAATTACTCAATCTGTAGAGGCCTCTGGTTCGTAAATGAAAGACCCCTTCCTCACTTTTTATCTTTAGAGGTGGAGAGACAATATCAGCTTTATTTGAATCTGCTCAAGAAGGGGGAAGAATCGCCTGGGATCAAATTACAAAGTGAAGTGGATTTGTTTAAAATGAAGACAGGAACGGCCTGGCCGTGGTTGGAATGGGACGATCTCTACAATTTACCCAAGAGCCTCTATTTTAAGGGGGAAGACACTGGATTACTTTTGAATAAAGGCCAAATGCTTCCAAAATTGGTTGTTGATAACATCAACGGCTCCAACGAATACTTGGGGGTTTATTCCATCACGCGGGGATTCAAGGAACCGGCGAAGGAGGACAATACAGATAAATTGGAATTGTTGAAGAACCCGTTTGGCGGAGCACAAAGAAAGGTGTTCCAGGGAGACCCCAGCGAGGAGGTTGATTCAAAGTATCAGAAATTCATGGAGGAGGATTTCTCCAATGACGAGTCTTCGGAAGAGGTCCAAAGTATAGTGAACGATAAGGATAGAGATGTGGATCATCTCATTCTTTCTGTTCACGGCATTGGCCAGTCTCTCAGTAAGAAGTACTCCGGCATCAATTTTGCTCATGACTGCAACTACCTCAGACAATTGTTCAAAAAGGAGTTCGTCAAGCACAAGGAGAGATACGACCACCAAGCATATCCACACAAGACACCAAAAGGATTTAATAGAGATAACTGCAAAGTCCAGATTCTCCCCATCATCTGGAGGAAGGAGGTGGAGTTTGGATGGGATCATATAAATAGGGAACTGGATGAAGACGGAGAGTCTCCAAGGTTGCCAAAGTTGTCCCAGCTAAACTTGGAAGGCGTAGGGCCTTTAAGATCACTTGTGGCGGACGTGGTGTTGGATGTGCTACTCTACTACGAGCCAAGTTACCGGAGGAGGATCCTAGACATTGTCACCAGACAGTTCAATGAAACTTACCAAAAGTATCTCAAAAACCATCCGGGATTTAAGGGTAAGGTGTCCTTATTGGGCCATTCGTTGGGATCTGCGATTGTGTTGGATATTGCTGATAGACAGCAAAATCATCATCATTCCGATTCACGAGAAGCCTTGAATTTTAAGATTGAGAACATATTTTGTTTGGGTTCACCAAATGGAGTCTTTCAGTTCATCAAGGGTAAAAATATAAAGCCCCAGGGGTACCCTCATGACGAAAAGTCGATCCAACCCCAGGCAACAAACGTCTATAATTTGTTTTACGCCAGCGATGTCGTTGCATATAGGATGGAGCCTTTGGTGCATTCAAAACTTGGCCAAGTGGAGCCAGTGGCTGTTGATGTTCCCACCAAGGGGGAGGTTTTCACCAACAAGATAAAACAACAGATGGAGTTAGCAAATACAATCACTAATACATTGGGTTGGGAGAATTGGAACCTAAATTTGGGTTCTGTTGTTGGGAAATCCTCGGACGAGTTGGTGGATTTGGATTTGTCCCAGGAGATCAAGCAGAGGCTTTTTGCGTTGAATAAGAATGGTAGATTGGACTACATTTTGCCAACGGGGATGTTTGACATCGACATCATTAATGCTGTCGCCTCACACATCCAGTACTTTAATGATTCCGATGTGGCCAATTTCATTCTCGGGGAGCTCTGGAAGAAGCCGACCAACAATCATGCAGTGATTAAAGGATCGTTGAAGCCCTTAAAGCCAAAAAAGGAATCCGAGGAAAAGAAAGCGTGAAGTGGGGAAATGAAGGCGTGAAGTGAGGGAAAGAAAGTGTGAAATGAGGGGATTGATGGGTGGGGACTGTTGATAGTGCATGGAAGAGTTACAAAGGTAATTTAATCCCAACAGAATCGGTTCTCCCAATACATTTATTAAATACTTTTTCTGATTTACATTTGAACAAAGGAATGACATGAGATCATGGAACAGACCTGACTACTAGTTAAAGAACTCAATTTGGAAGACATGGCTGTTATTTATTTATAAACTCAAAAATTCATCTTCATCAGCTCATGAACTCACTAACTGTGCCACTAACTAACTAACTGTGCCATTAGCGATGCAGGAACTCACTAGCTGTGCCACTAGACATCTCAATTATACCATGTAATTGCTTTTACCATTTGTTTCTTGTTCCTTTTAATTTATAAACTATCTACATCACTGCAACGTTTCAACCAAACTCTTCAACTGTTTCAAGACGGCAGACTTTGCGGTACCACCTGTGGCGTCTCTTCTTTCGACGGATTGTTCAAAATTGAAGGTTTCAAACACGTCCTCTTCGAATCTTTGGTCAATCTTCTTGAATTGATCCATTGTCAACTGATCGATTCCCCCCAATTCACCCTCTTCAGCAGCTCTGACACATTCACCGGAAATGTGGTGTGTTTCTCTGAATGGAACACCCTTTCTGACGAGATAATCCGCAAGATCGGTTGCCAACATATCCATTGACAAGGAAGCCTCCATTCTGGTCTTATTTGGTGTTAAAGTTGAGATCACCCCCGTTGCGATCAAAATCGAGTGTTCCACAGTCAACATACAATCAAACAATGGTTCCTTGTCTTCTTGCATATCCTTGTTATAAGTGGATGGAATGGACTTGAGGGACATCATGAACCCGGCAAGAGAGCCAAAGACTCTACCGGACTTACCTCTCAATAATTCCAAGGAATCGGGGTTCTTTTTTTGTGGCATCAATGAGGATCCAGTGGAGTATGCATCTGCCAATTGGATGAATCCGAACTCCCCGGAGGAATAGATGATTAGATCCTCTGAGAATCTCGAGATGTGGTTCATGAAGAGGGAAGACCAGAACATCGTTTCAACGACAAAATCTCTGTCGGAAACAGCAGTTAAGGAGTTACCAATGACACCAGTGAACCCCAATTCCTGCGCAAGAAATTCTCTGTCAATACCGTATGGGTGGCCGGCAAGAGCACCACATCCTAGAGGGGATTTATTCAATCTTTCAATGATTTGATTCAATCTCTTGTAATCTTCAGTGAAGTATGTGGCATACATGGAAATCCAGTGGGACCATCTGATTGGTTGGGCTCTTTGAAGATGGGTGTAACCTGGCATGAGGATATCAATCTCCTTCTCTGCTCTCTTGATCATTGTTTCGATGAATGATTTCAAGTATTCTGATAACTTCTTCAATTCATCTCTAACGTATAATCTCATATCGGTGGCCACTTGATCGTTACGAGATCTACCCGTGTGGACCTTACCGGAGATTTGGGTCCCAATGATTTCACCCAAACGTCTTTCATTTGCCGTGTGGATGTCTTCATCGTTAGACTTTTCAACGAACTCACCTTTGGCCCATTCCAAGTGAATTTGAGTCAAACCTCTGTGGATTTCTGCCAATTCCTCATCGCTAATCAACCCCAATTTGTTCAACCCCATTGTGTAAACACGAGTACCCTCCAAATCTTGTGCATACATCTTCTTATCGTATGGTAAGGAGGCATTGTAGAGGTTCATCAAAGGATCTGTGGCCCCGGTGAATCTACCACCCCAAAGCTTTTGTTCTGCTGGTTGTTCTTGTGACATTTTCTGTTTTTAAAAGAAGAAGAAGAAGTGGTAGTTGAAGAGGAGAAGAATGGAGGAGAGCGATTTTTTAGTCCAATTAGGGTTTTGACTCATAACCGCGCTACTAAAAAATTACCGGATTAGGCAATGCTCATGTGCTCAGGAGGCGGGAGGGTAACGAGTGAAGAAGGATAATAATCGTCCTTGCTTTTAAATTAAATTGGTGGTACTTTGGGCTACAGATGTGTTTATAAAAAAAGAGAGTCATTAAAATTCGGCGATAAAAGAAACTGTATGTCAAGAAGGAATCACGTCTAATTTGTGTGTAGGAACACTTTGATAAGTCCCTGAGAAATAACGCATGAGTCGTATGTGTAAGCAAGGTGTAGAAAATTCACCATTTCTTTTATGACCAATCATGCACAAACGCCGCCACTGCACTTTGTAAAACCAGCTTAAATGATGGTAAAATGGAAAGTTATTACTAGCTGCATTAAAAAAATGGCTCTACTAGCTCCGAAAAGCACTTACTGGTAAGATGTAAGAACCATTACTACCTGTATTAAAAAAAGCTGGCTCTATGCACCACGCTTATGTCAAATCGAAGTACGTAGCTACTGCAACAGAAGAAAAAACGCCGCTACCTGCCCGCAAGATTAAATATTGGCCATGTTAACTGGTAAATCTATTTCAACTAAAAATTGGTATAATTTAATGAAGTGTATTATACGGTTTCCATTCATAAGCCACCTGGCCTACTCAATAGATCCCCACCCCATCACCAGTTGCTTAAAGCACTTAATTTGCATTCAAAAAAAGTAAACTGACCATAGCATTTTGTGCATTGCCACTAAACTGGGCCTAAGACTAGGAACAAAGTAAAGTTAAACCATGAGCACATGAGCGTTATTTACTAGACTCATATTTTAACTTTTGATGTATCAATTCTCAATACAAATAACAAGTTTCTTGCAAAAGAAATGGCAAAAACACACTCATAGTCACACTTGGTGTTTGTTTTCCGGCAAAAATTGGCAAATTTGATGGAATTGAAGGGGGCCATTTCTTCTGGGGTAGGGAGTGGCGCATAATCATGCGCCACTGCTCAGCAAAGCCAACACAAAAAGCCAGCACAAAATGTTTGTGTGAGATTCAGTCCCAAGATATTGTAAGCACTGCCTGCGTTATCCACCCATTCAATTATATTCCTATGCAGTAAAATATATACCTACACCTACCTGGTCTATTGTCAAACACCCCTAGCTACCCGAGAATAGCTGTCGTCAATTATATGATTTAAGCTGCGACTAAGTAACCACACACTCACCAACTCACTCACTCACGCACTCACTCCCTCATCCCCTCACTCCGCCACCCACCCACTCATTACTCACCCACTTCGTTCGTTTGTGTGTTTGTTCGTCTTACGTAACTCCACACCTCGTCAACAATTTTTTGCCGGAACGATTATACGACAGCTTCTTCCTCATTTCACACGATGGACTCGGTCTTACTTATCGGTGGTGCGGGATTTTTGGGTCTCCACTTGATACAACAATTTTGGGAAGAATCCCCAAGACCCCAGATCCATGTCTTTGATATTAGACCTCTTCCTGAAGAGATCTCCAAATACTTCACTTTTGATCCTAAAGATATCAAATGCCACGTTGGTGATTTGACTTCTGCTGAGGATGTTAAGAAGGCAATCAAAGACTCAAAATGTTCAGTTGTGGTTCACTCAGCCTCTCCAATGCATGGTCTAGGCCAAGAAATTTATGAAAAGGTCAACGTCCAAGGTACTGCAAACTTGATTGAATGTTGTAAAGCCTTGGGCGTCAAAGCTTTGGTCTACACCTCCTCTGCAGGTGTGATTTTCAATGGTCAGGACGTCCACAATGCAGATGAAACCTGGCCAATTCCAGAGGTTCCAATGGATGGATACAATGAAACCAAGGCCATTGCGGAGGAGATGGTTTTGAAGGCCAATGGCCAGGACCTATCCACCGTTGCGTTGAGACCAGCTGGTATTTTCGGTCCTGGTGACAGACAGCTGGTTCCGGGGTTGAGACAGGTGTTGAGAAATGGTCAAACTAAATTCCAAGTCGGTGACAACAATAACTTGTTTGATTGGACATATGCGGGCAATGTTGCCGATTCCCACGTTTTGGCAGCCAAGAAGTTAGTTTCCGGAGACATTGAAGGCGTTGCGGGTGAAAAGTTCTTCATCACCAACGATTCCCCATCATACTTTTGGACGTTGGCCAGAACTGTGTGGAAGGCGGACGGTCATGTCGATAAATGGAACATTGTCTTACAAAGACCCGTGGCAATTGCAATTGGGTATCTTTCCGAGTTCTTCTCCAAGTTATCTGGCAAGGAGCCCGGCTTGACACCTTTCAGAGTCAAAATTGTCTGTGCTTACAGATATCACAACATCACTAAGGCCAAAACGCTGTTGGGATACAAGCCCAAGGTGGGATTGGAGCAAGGTATCAGATATACCTTGGATTGGATGAATGAGACCAACCAATGACTTGAACGTTTGTAGTAAAAAAATATCATTTCATATCACACAAGATGCACCTCACGTCATCTTCATTCATGCCCATACTATGTAAACACTTGGTATGGTAGATGTGGCCACATTTGAAAATGTGGATTTGTAACTTTGTATCTCTCAAAATCTCACCTTCAACTTCCAACCCAACGTCAGCTAACTGGTGGTGTTTCCAGGAATTCTTCACGCCCTCCCCCACCAACGAACCCCACACCTTTTTTCCACAGATCTCACACTCCGTATTGGACCCAGTCCACCCCTTATTCATCAGTTCCCGGATGATCTCCAAATCCTCAAATATGTCGTCATCAACAAGTTTCTTCACAAGCATCATGATCCTCTCATCGTTTATATAAGAGAAAAACACCTCCTTGAGAACAGACCGCACATCCCCGAATCGGGTCACCTTAACAGAGGATCTACTCAGATATCTTTCAAAAATCAACGTGAATGTTTGTGAGTCTTCTCTACCCAACGTGGTGATATAATTGAATCCCATCTGAACCATGCGCTTATAAACCCCCAACTGGGGGCAATCGGCATCACTGCTTGCACTCACCTCGTTGAACATCTCAACAGATAGTTCAATACTGGACAAGAGCAAGGCTTCCCTAAGGGTTAGATCCTCATCCGGTTTTTTGCAATCAAGCCCAACATTGGTACCCTCAGTGATTGCAAAGCACCGCTGATACAACTTCAACATCGTTTGACCACCTTCTGCGGTGTATTCACCCGCTTGGAACCTATCTGACAAATTTGCAATTGATTCCTTGAGTAAAGAATGGGCCAGCTCATATTTACCATCTCTAACGTAAAGATCCACCAGTATCGATCTACAAGCCTCCCCAGAACACTTGAGAAAGTCAACAACCGCTTTGTTCAATTTACCACATGAGAAGAGGAACTTCCTCAATTCCATTTCCGCCGGCACTGGATCCATATTGTGAACTCTAACCTGGTCCAGCTCACCAGCAAGACCTTTTACGTACTCCAATTGCAACTGATCATCACCCACCAACATCCGGCCACTTGAGGCCTTTCCAGAACTGGCCAATTCAAATACTTCCCTCAAAAAGGTGAACTTCGACTTGCTGTCTTTCAATGGTATGATTTCCTTGACCAACGTTGGGTAGTCCAAGGTGACAACCTTCGCAATACCGCTGGGATCCTTATCAACAAACAATTGGAAGTTCTTTACTATTAATGGTATCAACGAGGGGGTGTTGGAGCTAAGAGCCCAATGAAGCATATTGGGAACGCTTTGGAATATGAGTTCAATGTCAACCAACTGGTGATAATCCTTCTCAAGTTTGATCCATAAATTGAGTGCTTCATAAATCATTCCTTCCGACTTATAGAGACTCATCATCACACTAAAATAGTGGGCATCCTCGATTTGGATCAAGATCGGTTGAATGTCCAACGGCCTGTATACTGATAGCAGAGATCGCAATGATAACTCGCAATCATGGACCAAGTCTTCTGTTAGGAGTGTGAAATCCTGTGCCAAAAAACCATAATTAGCCTCCAATTCTTCATGCGGCATGTGTGAATGGTAAATTATCCCAACCTGGCATAAAAGCTTGACCAAATCTTTCATTGTGGAGTTTGCCAACTTGATGAATTGTTGATATTTCGGATAATTTCGTGAGATGAAGACCGCCAAATACACTTTGTCTATGAAGGATAATTGAAATTCCTCATCGTTGTACATGCTCAAGAGAATGTCCACAACATACTGCCGGTTGACCAGCAACTGATAGGGAAGATTCCTATCAGGTAAACTGTATACTTCTTCTTCATTTAAAATGTCATCCTCAAATGCTTCATTCAAAGAAGCCATCATGCTCTTGCTATCAAACTTGATCAACGCATATAGGTATGGAAAGGCAGGCTCCATTTCGTAATTGTCAACTGTATGGAACTTTTTTGTATTGGGAGGCCAAACAATCGAGGAACCTGAGAATAAAAAGTAGTATATGTTCCGCTTGGCTGCGCCATGGTTCAAAATCAATTTGTCCGTAGGGTACTGTCTTCCTGTTGAAGTGTAAGCAATATATGGGTAAACGTAGTGTGCTCTTGCAAGAGCTTGCTCCCGTGATTCAATTTCCTCATTGGATGCTTTTATCACCTTCAATGCCTCAACCATTGGGGTGATGTAATCATGCAATAGAGAGCCCCAAATATACGAAAGTGTGTCATTCAAATTGTATTTTCTGCAAAGAGTTAATGTGTTATCGATGTCCAATTGGGTTAAATCAAGCTGACAGATTAACTCTTCCAAGGTTTCGGGATCTCCATTGTTGATAAAGTAGAATTCCACCATGGAATTCAATATCGCAGCAGAGAGAGTTCGAATTTGCGAGCTTAAAATAAACCCCTCCAGCTCTTTAAACAAGATTCCCAGCCGACCTTGCTTGTCGACCAGCTCAAAAATGATTTCATAGAGAGTTGTGTTCGATTCAATCATGACACATGTTTCCAAGGCAAAATGGATGGCCTGGGAAAACTGATCGTCCGGAAGATCCCTGCTGGCCAAAGTGTCAAGAAAAGCTTTGATTATTTGCACCACGTATCCCCTGATGATTTCGTGTCGCAAAGCGTCATTCTCTGGTAGGCCAATCAGTGACAAATCAGCCACACCCAGATACTGGTCCCTGGCAGCATGTAGTGCATCAGTATATTTCTCTGTATTGATTAAATCGGCTAGAATATCGGCCCAGTTTGTGACGCTACCCACGGTAATCCCATTGGTTTCCAAGATGAAAATATGGGATTTAAAGCATGTCAAGGTGCCTGAGTAGGATCGTCTTTCCAGACCCAGCTCATTTCCAAAAAACACGTCCAACCACCGCAAATTCCGCTTAACCAAATCAATTTCTTTCAAGACAGTCAACTTTCTTGAGAGAAAGTAACCTTTTTGACTTACTGTCATCACAAACAAGACTTTTGAGTTGAACCACTGGACCACCACAATCGATTCCAAAGCCACCCATCGCAACTTGTTTGTGAAACTGACACTGTACTGCACTTCATCAAACTTATTTTTCAATGGCACTGTCTCCAAATCCATCACGGTCACAACATTGGACCAGGCATATGCCAGGCAAGGAGGATGGTTAACACCGTTTTTCGCAACACACGGGAACCAGTCTAGTGTGCCTGTCAAGTCCAAGTGGGTGTTCACCTCTGCTGGCTTACCACATTTGAACTGGGTTTCGAATTTCGGCTTTGTTGAAATGACAACCAGCGCCTGCGGTGTTATCACCGCCAGCAGCCCCATTTCATCACTGGGGTGCTCGTTGGATCCCAATGGTAAGCTTTGAAAGTCTAGAATCGCTCGTATCCCATCATTGGACTCGTCCGAATCGTACTTGCCAATGACGAGTTTTGATCCATTGGTGAATCCACCAAAAATCGAGCGTCCGCCGTTATGGTAAATCACCATTCCATTATGATCCGATGAAATGAACCCCGTGTGTCTTGAGCCTAAAAACTCGAGGTGCCTGACGGGCGTACCTTCCAAATGGCCTACTGAGCCATTATAGTGAACATCATGTAAGCTCACTGGGGGCACCTCCAAAATCGCCAGTTCCTTCGCCAAGTCCCAGAGATAAATACAACCCCTGTTGTACCCTACCACTAGTGCCTTGGAGTCGTACGATAAAGCCATTGCGGTAATGGTAAATCGGGAATTTACCGCTTTTGGCGGCTCCACCACCTTGACAAGGTCCTGCTGAAGTGTGAACAAAACCACCATATTTTTATCCGTCCCTACAGCAATATGGGAGTCACTGACACTCAATACTGCCGGGGTTCCCCAGCTGTGATTGGCCTCTAGAGTGTCCCAAAGCTTACGTAAGCGCACCCAATTGACGGAGGGAGATACCTGTTTGGGCTCCTGAGGGGTTTGAGGACCCGGAGTTTCGCCAGCGTAATTCTTCTTCGATGAAAAATCCATTGCCAACCTGGAGGTGAGTCTCTGGTCAAAAAAGCGCCTGTTATTGATCGGTGAAGTTTCAAATTTTGGAAAAGTGACGTCCTGTGGACTCATTTGGGGTGTTTTCGGCGGAAGAAGAGGGTCAGTAAAGGTTTGATCTGTTAAAGAGCCATTTGGGCAATTTTTGGATTGATTTTGTGACATCTGGCCTGAAAGAAGCCACCTTGTTCTTAAAAGATTGGGTTAACGATACACTGAAAAATTGAATCTCACTACAGTGAACACCCTTTTTTGGCAAAGATGAACAATTGGACCAGTTTCGCATCAGGGATCTCACTTCTGAGTGGAGGATCTGATTCTTCAATGGCACAGGTACAAGCAGCAAAAAAGGCGCTTGAATTGGTGGCGAAAAACGGTGATTTGGTGGTCAAGTTGTGTTTAGCCTGTGCTGAAAACGATCCCTACACAGTGAAGGACCTGCTAACCAGCAAGCGGGGTATACTGAACAAATTAGATTCTCAAGGCATTACGCCGCTAATTTACGCTGTTTGTTTCAACAACAAGGAGATTGTGGAATTGTTGCTGACGTTTAAGGTTGATGTGAATGAACAGGATAAGCTGGTTTACTGGACTCCGGTGATGTGGGCAACCCACTTTGATTACGAGGAAATTCTCGAGCGTCTCATATCGTTTGGCGGAGATCCATTGAAGAAATCCAATAAGTCCGGTAAAAACGCACTGGACATTGCGAAAGCAAAGTCCCTCGAGTACTTTAAGGTCCACGGCTACATCAAAGAGAAGTCAAAGATGGAGGATGGTTTTTACAAGGAAGATTACACACCAATTGGAGCCACAACACACACAAATAATAAGAAGACCCACAGTGCCGCTTTTGTTTCGGATGATTACGAGTTCGACCCTTCTATGGACCAACCAACGTTTAATTTCAACATTCTTTTGAAGACCCAGTGCATGAAGTACAACTCCGACAGCATTCCTGCTATTTTGAGCTTTGTAATGGGACTTCAGAAGAAACATCACACCAGACCCATCTTTCCCTCCTCAATCATCTTCCAGTGCATGAGGTACGGTGAGAGCAAGGCAGAAACTCATCCCGGTATGGCCAAACATCTTCTTGGCCTCTATTTGGCAAGTATCCGTAACGTGACAGACACGACAAGTGGTGTGGTTCAGTTTTTCGGCGTAAACGAGAGGAAACAGAGAGAAAAGGAGAGAAAGAAGTGCAAGGATCCATTGAACATGCCTCCGGCAATTAAGTCCATTGACGTGATGACGACCGGGTACTGGATTTCTGCCTTGAACCATCTCTACTACTTTCTCCTCAGAGATACAATGAACGACTTCTACAAGAAGTATCCGGACATACTACAGGAAGTGGTGTCCTGTTTGCAACTCTTGACCAGCAAACTGGCAGTTACCCTAGAGGAGCAGCTGGAGCCGCTTGTCGAGGACTGCATCTTGAAATTCAACAGTGTGCCAGATCTCGAGGTTTTGTATAGAAACGACTGGAGGATGTTCAGAAACAAGAACAAACAACCCAAGACGTCGTTTGAAGAGGTGGTGGAGGTGCTATACCCGCCAAGCATTGACGACCAGATGAAGCCATCTCCTATTCGGATCATCCAAACGTTGGGCGCCCTCCTATATGTGATTGAGTTGTACCACATCAACGATTTGATCAAGCAGAGCTGCATCAGCTGGGTCTTGTACTGGTTGGGGGCCACAGTGTTTAACACCATCTTGGAAAAGAAAACGTACTGCTCTCGTGTCAAGGCGATGGAGATCCGCTTGAATCTCTCCTACATTGAAGACTGGCTGCGATCCAACAACTGTCAGCCTTTCATTGACAAAGACGGTGATCTGGACACAGTTCTAGGGTGGAAGAACTCCGATTTTCCTGACAACATCTCTGGGTCGAGGTCGATGTGGTTGGATCATGTTGCGAGATACGCCGGGTCCTTGACCGATCCCAAGGACGCTACCTTCTACTACAACCCGCTCTTCAAGATTGGACATTATGCGATTCAGCCGGTCTTGGAATTGACCGAATGGTTACAAGTGTTATCGACGATGACTGAGGAGCAGAGCGTGCGGGACATTTTTGACAACTTTGAGATTCTAACCAACGAGCAGATGGTCCAGTGCGTGCGAAACTATAATTATGAGGTGGACGAGAGTAAGTTCTCCAAGGGCTTGAAGAAGTGGTTGAAGACGTTCGACGTGGGCTCTCTTAATAACACCACTGTTTTTTACAGGGAAGACGGACTTTATCTTAATGCCTTTGAGGCATTCCCGCTTGTTCTTCCCAACCAAGTCCAGCTCTTGCATCAGTATGGCGCGGACTTTGATCACATTGACAGCAGGAAGTTTGTCGCCTATCAGCCCAACATTCCACTGGAAATCAGAGATGAGATCGAGACCGTCATTGAGGATTACTTTGATGACTATAGGGGAGGCGAGGAGAACTATGGCGGGGTGGACGGTGAGTACTCAAATGAAGAAAACGAGGAGGAAGAGGAAGAGGAGGAGGGGGAGGAGGAGGATGAGGGGTATCACCACCACCAGCAGCGACAGGAGAATTCTAGTAGCGACAGTCTTCATGACGACATGGATGCCCACCAGCGTCCACCATCTGTTGCAGCCCCAACGTGGGAGGCGGCCAATCCATGGGCCTGAACCGACTGTGGACCGGGACAGACTTGAACAGACTTGTTAATATACGTTAGGCTTTAGACTAAACAAGCAGGATTTTCTAGGCCATCAAGCACTCATGAAGCAGATTAAGCATTTGAAATTTTATCAAGGCGATTCCTTCGCGTGTGACTTGGTCTGAGGAGAGATGAGTGGGGCAGCTGGACATCGTGCAATCTTTAGATGGATTCTTAATGAAATATTTATAACACTAATGAAACGTGATAACACATTACTAGCTTCAGGTGGATAGAGTTGCATTTTTTGGTCCACACATCAATAACAACGAACAGCAACTATCTTTTCAAAATCTGCAATTCCTAGGCCATCAGGTGCCAGCATACAGAGGAGATGGTGATATGTTCTACAAATAGAGATGAACGTTTATTGTGACTTTATTTTCTACTTTAGAGTCTAAAGGTTAGTAGCAACTAAACTATATTACTCACTGAACGATAATAACAGTAGCAATTGTTCTCATGCAATTAAACATCACTAATAAGAAATTGGAATACTCAGTCAAATTAAATCGTTGATATGGTAAGTCAAATGTCAATCAAGCGTTTATTAATCAATAATAAATTGCAATAAAAGGAGTCTTAAAAGGAACCCTAAAGCAACCGAATTCTTACCCATCAGCTTGATTCCCGCAACGATTGGATTTTGGTAATAACAATTACTAACATTAAACCCTTTTCAAATGATAATGTGGGCCTTAAGCATCTGTTTGGAAGAAACTTGTTGGTAGTGTAGCAGTCATATCTGCTACTGCTCTCTGTAAGAAAACACACGTTGATTTTAGTCATAACCGTCTCATAACCCAAATTTACATTCAATCACATGAACTTCTTCTTTTCGTATGAAAAGGTGGTTGAAAATCTCTCCTGCAGTCAGGCAGTTGGTTTGTCACCATTGGGTTAATTTCACTAAAGAGTGATGATGCTATAATTGTGTTTTGGATGAACTAATTGCTGCAAACGAATCTTTTTCAGGTTAGTTATACATCAAGAGTTATTTACAGTAATAATTCTGTTGCTTGTGTCCTCTTTAGTTTTATTTTACTAAAGAGTTCCTGCAACGAAAGATATCAGCGTAGGTTAACCAGGAGCAGGGTGAAACTTGAGAAAGCATTCTTCTGCCATTTAACAATCTCCTACCATACCTATGTTTGTTATACGTCAATACCGGACTTTAATATTTTAATCTAGTTTCTTATATAAAGCACTGCTGCCAGTTTCAACTACACTAGAACTTCTCTCTTAAATCCATCCATTTATTTTCTGTAAACTCTACACAGCACACTAAGCACTCGCTATCAACTCACTTTTAGTTGTTTGTTGGTACGGCCACTGGTAGCTAATCACGAGAAGTTTGTGCGGAGAATCACAGGCACTTTTGAATTCTCAAATAAAGCGCTTTCACATATTACTTCACTACCATCAATTATTACGAAACTAGTCATATGATAGTACCCTATGCTATTGTTGCTGCCATTTCACCCTTTTACACGGCTAGACATGACATGGTTTTTCAAATACAGCTAACTGATTCATACAAGTACATTAAATTATATCATCAACTTTGGATTTACAAGGTATTTGTTTGCTAGCACTATTAAGGCCGTTAGAAACGCCCCCATTCTTTACAACTTGCTAAATTATTTAATCACTACGCTTTTATTGTCCTAACTCGCCGCGCTAGTTCACTGAGCACATGAGCATTCTCGCACAGATCCGAATAGCCACCCCGGATTCATCTTGTTTGCAACGGAATTGTCAAATTATGGAGCTTCCAGAAGGAACCAAAACAGCGGCTCAAACTCAGCAGAAGCACCGGGGCCACATTAACTTTGCCAACTTTAACCAGGATTTTTCGTGCATTTCTGTGGGATTTGACGACGGTTACAGAGTGTACACGTGTGATCCGTTTGGGGTTTGCTACGACCATCGGGGTGAGCCCAACGGCGGGGGCACGGGGATCGTGGAGATGCTCTTTACAAGCTCCTTGTTGGCGATAGTCGGTGTTGGCGAGCAGAACTCTCCCAGAAGGTTGAGGATCGTTAACAGCAAGAGATCAACAACAATCTGTGAATTGACGTTCCAGACGACGATTCTTGCAATCAAAATGAACCGGGACACTCTGACGGTCGTACTAGAGGACACAATATATGTTTACGACCTCGGGGGGATGAAATTGGTCCATACGATCGAAACCCCACCAAACCCAACAGGACTGGTTGCCTTGAGTTGTAACATCTACAACAACTACTTGGCCTACCCCAGCCCGAAAAAAAGGGTGGGGGGTGAAGTTGGTGAAGATGTGAAGGGTGTGCCAAAGTTATTGAGAAACGGAGATATTGTGATCTTTGATTGTTCAACTTTGCATCCAATATCAGTGATAGAGGCGCATAAAACACACGTGGCTGCAATGGCATTCAATAACGATGGCACATTGCTAGCTACTGCTAGTGACAAGGGTACGATTGTGAGAGTGTTCTCAGTGGAAACTGGGGTCAAATTATATCAGTTTAGAAGAGGTACATACAACACACGGATCTATTCATTGGCGTTTTCTCCAAATAATATGTTTCTCATTGCGAGCAGTGCCACGGAGACGGTTCACGTATTTCGCCTGGGAGAGGAAGAAGCAAAGAACACGGTGCTGAAAACTAGAGGGTCAAAGGAAGCCCAAGCGCTTGAGATCACCAGACAGCAAGAATTGGATAGAATAATTAAAGGAAGAGAGGACCGGGCGGAAGAGGTGCCATACGGTTCGGACTCAGAGGAAGAGGAAGTGGAGGGGGTGGATGTAGAGGCGGTGGATGACATTGATTTTAATGCAGACACTCTCCATCCCCTGCCAAGCGATCTGACAAGACCCACCAATAGTTCACTGTTCTCGGACAGTTCTCAAGGTTCGGCTGCAAATGAACCTGTCGTGGACAGCCAGCGAAGGTCAATGGCCCGTTTGTTCCGTAGAACATCACAGTCCATTGGCAGAAAGGCTGCTGAGAGTATGGGGGGCTATCTACCACCGCGATTCTCGTCAATCTTGGAACCAAACCGCCACTTTGCCTCCCTGAAGGTGCCTATATCGAAGGAGACGCCGACAGTTGTGGGGTTTCCGTTGGAGGGCTTGCATGGAGATGTGGGGTTGACGGCGGTCAATTCTCCCGGAAAACCTGTACTTATTCCGATATTCGTGGTCAGTGCAGAAGGGGTTTTGTACAGCTATGGGCTTGATCCGGAGCGGGGCGGTGATTGTGTGTTGCTTGCTGAGCATGAACTAACGAACTAACGAAGTAGCCAAGTAACGAGCGCAGCGAGTTAGTGGGCTCATGAGTGTGAGTTGGTGAGTGTGAGTTGGTGAGTGTGAGTTGGTGAGTGTGAGTTGGTGAGTGTGAGTTGGTGAGTGTGAGTTGGTGAGTGTGAGTTGGTGAGTGTGAGTTGGTGAGTGTGAATTGGTGAGTGAATGAACATTCGTTGAACTAGCGAATTAATTACCTGTACGGGGGTGAAGTAGTCCTTCTCCTTGCTGTATTTATCAAGTCGGTCAGGGATTGAACGTTACCTGAACCATCAGGGCATATGAATGCGTTAGATATTGGGGAACTCCCTCCGGCTGAACCATAGCAAGTTTATTTATGGGTGGATAAGTTTAAGGGTAAGTGAGTTAACTCAACCTGTAATGAAGTGTCTTAGACAGTTAGCTGCTTAATGGTAAGTGGATATGCTCTTTTGTCTTTAAAGCAAATCTGATTTGTGAGATGATGGGTCAGATTTCCTGGTAAATGGAGGGATGGTCATGTTTTGATTTTGTTGGGGTCGGTGGCGGGCACAGCATTCATCGCCCTAGTGAGCACACCAAGGTCGTGGTTGATGAGCAGATCACGTGACTTGACAATTCTCCTGAACTCATTGGGTGAATCTCTGCGAGAGTTGGCGAGTGCCCACAACTGTGAGTCAATAACAGGCATACATGCTGATATTTAGATGTATCCTTTTGTGAAGGTTAGCATTGAGCTGGAAGACAGCCACCGAGTGGTTTTTGCAGATTACATAATTTTATTATTACGTAAGTGTACCCTCCTCCACACCCTCCTTCTTCGGATTATGTAAGCTTTTCACCAGCCACATTTAGCACTTCTCAACTTGCCGTAGTATATGGCACGCTACTATGTGGGTGAGGTAGCTTAGTATTAAGCGCTGCTACCTGCTAGACGTTTAACAATTATATTTGGTTTTTAAACCAATTTGTATGCGCTGCCTATTTGGTCTTCATACTTCTAAGTGCTGAGCTCAATTAGGTCCCATTTCAACTCTGTTTGGTTTCCAGATCGTTTCGATTTGGAACCAATTTGACCTTTATCTGGATTTTATTCTTAACCTATTTGATTTTTATTGGACTGTTATTTGTAGTACATAAACGTATTCTGAACGTACCTTAATTGCAAAAGAGGGTGTTCTGTCCACAAATCTCCGGCCTTACATCAAATACATATTTAATTATTAAGATAATAGTAAACCAAATAGTCTTACCACATTGAAATAGAGTTTAATTGATAAGGATAAGGGTAGGCTTAAATACCCATAACATAGAGTTATAGGTGAAAGCTAAATTCCTCTAATGGTTGATCCTTGCCTACTTTTGTTGTACATAAATGGGTCAAAATCTTCCAGTTTACCTACATAACATCCTTATAACGACAAATACGCTCGCCTGTTTATTTAACGCAGCTTGTCATCTAGATTTAATAGGTCTTGATAACAATCCCATTACTTGCTTAGCTAGCTGGGGAGATCAATCAAACTCTTCGATAGACAGAAGACACCATTCATTGCTTTCCTTATACTTGTGCAGAATTACTCACTACACCGTTTGCTAAGCAATATTTCCTACTCTGTGTCTTCATCGGAACTAACGCGGTAAACTTGGTTAGTGTTGTATGTTTCTTTCCTATCTTTTTGTCTCTTTTGTTGACTTCATTGTCGTCGTATCTGTTACCCTCATTTAAAACCGTGTTGTTCATGAGTATGGTAAGCTCACTGTCTTTTAACTGATCCTGGAAAACACTTCCAAACCAGAAGATGAAATCGATTAAGACTCTGTTAGAAAGACTAATGAAACCATTTACGCGCACCATTACGCGATAATTAAATTGGCGTTTATTGATAGCGTTAAGCTCGTCCCTCTTTGAAAACGCTGCTGCAATTGTTGCCTTGCTGAACGTATTCTGATATGCTGAGCACAATGTTAGCTGACGATACCCGGCTTCACACACTCACTTTATCAAGCTGTTAGGTTGAAGTTTACAACAACACTACATACTTATCCTATTGATATCATAACTGACGTTGGATAGTAATATGATCGCCTAATCCAGGAAAAAAGCCAGCCTGTAGCAGATGCTGCGTTCGGCACGTCAGCTTACCATTGCCGGCAAGAAACGATACCTAATCTGCAAGTTTACCAAATTATTTTCCAAATTGTTAAACCATACGTGAATCTACCAACTTAACCTGAACTGATCAAAGGGGGTTAACTTTTTAGATTGATTCTACATTCTTGGCCTTTCACAAATTGAAATACAGAACTTACTTTAGTATATTATTTAATGAGAAGAATAAAAAGTATGGATTTATCCAACGCAAGAACTATTCTAGCTTAATTGGCATTAATTAGACAATGCTGTCAAGATATTCAACGCAACCATAGAACGGTGTGTGCTCTTCAGCAAAATCCGGACAGAATTACCAATCTGATTAACACATAATGCATTCAACTTAGCAAAGAAAATAACGAAGTTCTTTGTGAAAGATTCTTAGGTCTTACAATTCGATCACCAAAAGATATTGACTAAATGTTGCAGTTAGCAGCTGAGCATAAGTTCAAGCCAATGATTGAGACCAATGATATTTCCAAGCAAAAGGTGACTCAAGCCTGGAAGAGGATGGAGAAGGGTGCTATTACATTTAGATTTGTGCTTACCGGGTACGAGGAGTATTTTGGTAACTGTTCTTTTTAACCGTGTTCCACATCTCATTCCACAATTTATTCCATTTTGCGGTTGTGATGGATTATAGAGGAGCTGAATAACGACATTATCCAAACCCTGCGATTGATTATGTGATCTTAATATGTGATTGCCGAAAATTGGCGTCCATTTTCCTGAGCACATTTTCATTTACAATCTAGGACTCTACTTCTACATCGTGGTTTCTAGTGTCTGGCAATGGGTATACTTTTGATATCATTTTCTGATGACATTGAATACCAAATTTAAAATAATCAACTTGCATTTATTAACAAAGTCTCTCTATGCTTTTCTTAAAATGTTAGTTTCATCTGATCTTGACAAGATCCACTGTCTGTTATACGTGTGTTTCTCCCGAAATTTGGAGATTCTGCAAGTGTGTCCTTGTTGTCTTGTCTTGAATCTGGGACGCACTTGCAAAGGTAAGGTTTAGCTCAGAAATGATTTCATAGAATGGAAAGCCCATTTGTCTACTTCATTATCGGTTTGGCGTGTCTTGCAGCTCCTGCGTGTAATATAGAAAGATACTGACAAAATTCAATTGCATTCAGCAGTTTTAGGAACCGAAAAAAAGAGCCAGTATATTCCTACGAGTGCCTCTAATACAAGTGGTGTCATTAAAATGTATCCCAGGTCCGTCTAGATATTTGTATCATGATTAATTCATTAATATTCCATGATCACCTGCTTTTAGTCCTTGATTCATTCAATATCACCAAATATTCATTGCCTTTAGGTCAACTTTATTTCCCTTATTCAATACTAACTCAGGTGAAATAACTCACATTTATACTTTTTTAATTTGAAGTAAAAAAGCTCCAAAACTCATCTTGAATGTCTCTATATGTTATCCTAACAGACTTTTTGCAATTAACTTCTAAAAACCAAACTTTGTTCTTATCGTTATTTGAACCAAAATCGTTTCCCAAATGTCTTTACTTTCATTCTTTTTACACCACTCTTTATCCAAACTTACTTCTTGTGATTGGGTCATTTCTTGGATTCTTTGGTTGGTCTTCAATGTCTTTCATGGTCTTTTATCCTGCTAAGTTGACAGGCAACTTGACAGGTAACTTGACAGCTAACCTGGCTGCAAACTTGATGCAATTCACCTCTTACTCTTGTTCTACTTCATTCAGCCTTTAACCAAATACAATCCTTTTTAAACAAAACACCGTTCACTGCCTCACCGCTACGTCTCTTTAATTCTTTGGTTGTTCACTCATGAGCACATTCCTAATCTGGCCACTACCAGTGACCTCCTTCTTTATCAAAACCATGCCTAAACAGTCAAAAAGAACGGCCAAGGTTCCACTGTTCGACGTGAGGATCAAATCCGTTGAGGGCGAGACGGTGGTGCTAAAAGGACCCGCGGCAGAAGCTCCTCCGGTGGTTTTATCCGGGGTTGTTGCACTTTCTATCAAAGAGCCTATACACGTGAAGAAGCTAGATTTGAAGTTCTACGCTACTCTCAACCTCCAGTGGGACGATAAGTATCACAACAACAAGGGTCAGACGTTTTCCCGGCCGTACAACTTCACCAAAGTGGTGCACTGTTACGAATGGGACCCAATTGACTTGAATGGATTTCTTCACACAAATGACCCCTTGAACGCCTCATTCATCAGTCCCGATAGCACCGCGAACGCAGATCTGAGCTCGGGGTTTGTCAAAGGCAAACAGACTCGTTCAAATCCAGGTTCAGCCACCAGTTTGAGGAACTTGAGTGCCAATAACTTGAAGGATATCTCCTCCTCAGGGACACTCAAGAACGCCAAATCGGGGTCATTCATAGGGTTTGGATCCGGAAACACTAGCTCCAATTCCACATCGGAGGTGATTCTGCAGCCTGGAAACTACCAGTTTCCTTTTTATACCGTTTTGGAGGGTTCGATACCGGAATCCATTGTGGGTCACGGAAACTGTACATTGTCTTACAAGTTACAGGCCACATTAGAGAGGGGGGGTCGGTTCAGCACTCCAATCATCACCAGAAGGTTGGTGAACATCGTGCGAACTTTGACAGCAGACAACTCCGAGTTGTCGGAGACCGTCGCGGTGGACAACACCTGGCCTAATAAATTGGATTACTGCATCAGTTGTCCTACAAAAGCCATTGCTTTGGGATCCTCAATGCGTGTGGACCTAGATTTAACACCATTGAAAAAAGGCCTAAAGCTAGGCGCAATCAAGATCAAATTAGCAGAGTATTCCTCATTTTGCACCTTCAATGGTAATCACATCGAGGAATTCGTATTATCTACAAAGCATCTCTCTAGGATCACAACAGATCACAATGACCACGATGTCTGGTCTGATGACAGACCAACCGATACTGAGGGTGTTTTCTACAGAAGCCACAACACGGTCTTGAGCAGAGACAGATGGGAGGTGAGAACGTTCATGAATTTGCCCGCTTCTTTGGGTCAGATAACCCAGGATTGTGATATCGGCAGTTTGATCAAGATCCGACACAAGTTGAAGTTTTCAATCGGTCTCATCAATCCTGACGGTCATGTATCAGAGTTGAGAGCCACATTACCGGTGACATTGTTTATCTCTCCATTTGTGCCAATTAAGGTGAGGAAATTGAAGGATTTTCCCGATCAGTTCACAAACAGTAACTTTGAGGATGCATCCATTATACCAAAAGGTGAGACGATTCTATTCAAAGTGGATGATGAGACGTCAAGATTGGCTCGTTCAAGAAGACAGTCCGTGGTTGATGATCTTGAGGGGGACGATGTGCCTTTGGTGAATACCGACACCCAGGCCTTGTTGGCACCCCCAAATTATAACGATAGAGTGTATGATCGGTTGTATGACCCGATACTGGCTGCGAGAGAGGGAAAATCGAAGCAAAATCATTTGGATGTGCCGGATGATTCAATCCCCACCCCAAGCGCCAACTTGGAGGAAGCAGGTGGCAATGAAACCCCTCAGAAGACAAACAAGGGGGGTGTCATGTTCAGTTTTGCGGATGATGATTCCGACGACGACGACGAGGAGGATGGAGAAGAGACCGGTGATGATGGGGAGCCAGCTCCCCTGATAATTTCGGGCCCAACATTTGACAGGGGTGCCAATATGCCAATTTCAAGAGTGGGGTCCCATTTCAACTTGGCGTCAGCAACACCAACACTGTCAGTTCCACCAGTGCAGCATCTATCCCGTGTGGGGTCATCGGTGAACACACCGAACGGAAACTTCAACCCATCCAGTTATTTCGCCATGTCTGCAGCAAACCGCCGGCCTTCAATTTGTAACGATCCACCCAACTATGACGAATCGTTTGTTGACACCAGTCCCGGTATCATGACCCCAACTTATGACGAGTCGATTCAAGGGGGATCTCTCGGTGGTTTGGGTGGATCCGGAAATGAGTTGGGTATGAACTTGGATGTTTTAGACTCGAGGCTGCGCAAGATCCATTTATCTCGACTGCACTCTGATAACCAGATCCCCACTTTTTCAACCGGTGGGGCTGCAAGGTCCGGGGAGACGTCTCCAAAATTGTCGAGAAACACCTCTTCGAGTCATCTCGGAGGCCTGTTTTCAAGTATGAGGTCAGCCCAACTGGGGGGTGAGAATGCCAGCTCTAAAACCCCTCCAGCGTTGTCAAGGGCCACCAGTTCCTCCTCGATTCACCAGAAGGCAACGAAGGTGGCCTATAAGCCGGTTTTGTCGCCACCAAGGGCTGCGACTGTTGATCACCACAATAACGAAACTCCCTTTTTGAACAAAGGGATTCAAAGTCCGATCCATAGGAGCAGAAGAGGCTCAGAGAACACCGAAAAGAGAAAGAGTGGGTTTTTATCCGGATTTAGAAAGATTATTTGATCTTGCAGGGTTTATCCACTTGAGGTGGTGGTAACACATGATGATCGTTAACTCTATATATGCAGGATGTAATAATAGGTATATTGTTTGTGTGCAGGATTTGTCGCGTGGGTATGCAAAGAAAGAGGTGGTTTCAGAGGAGGAGGCGACGACGTGGGATCTGCCTCAATTCTTCGTCCAGGAGAGTGGTAAACTGTTAGAAATGGTGTCCTCCACAATGGTAGTCAGATACGTAATGATGTAATAAGATCCATAAAGGAACGTTAATGCCAATACTAAAGCCAGCAACCCTGCTGTGTATTTGGACAATTTTATGCCGAACCATATCGGCAAATATATGAAGACGGTAACAATCAAATTCAAAGTGAGGAAGATAAAATTGAACGCCAATTCTGCGGTGGTGGTGTGTTTTTCAATTTTGGAGAATTCAAAGTCTTCAGGCTCTCGTGGCCATTGGCTGTGATTCAAGGACATGGACCGTTTCATTGTAAACTTGTCTTCCATACCAATCACTATTTTCCTCTTTTCATCTTTATACAGATGAGAGTCGGACACAACTCTATTCTTATGAGCGCGTTTTAACTGAGCCACATCAATTGAACTTCTATAGCTTTTTTTCATTGCTCTGGTGGGTTTTGCCTTCACATCGGTCAGTTTCGGCGTAATATCGGGAGATTTTTTAAATTGTGAAACATCATGAGCACTCTGACTCAGACCGATGATTGGGTCAAATTCATCGGATCCCCCGCCGGTGTGCCTGGAAGACACCATATAGCGGGAGGCGTTAAAGCTCAAACCCACCACATCCGAACTGCTTCCGGCTTTTGAATTGGCGTAAAACGCTCTTGGTGATGAATTCAGTTTAGGAGAAGTCCAATGATCATCGGCCATTGTCGACAATCTATCGGAGGAAAGGGATTTGGGTATGAGAACTTTCGTCATTGAATCAAATGAAAACCTGCCCAGTTTCGGTGACAACTGAGGGGACCCCACACAAGTTTGGCCTTGATTTAAACTTTTCTGTGATGATGAATGTGCCATCATCAGAGATTCCCGTTGCTTTGGAAAGTCAGTTGCTGGACCCTTGGTTTTGATCCTCTGTTTCAACTTCGTGCTCTTTCTCCGAACAAGATCAATAACATCCTCCATTAGATATCCCGTTAAAGAATCTCTCGTATAGATTTTTTCAGAAAAGGTTCTGCCGAGCTGACACAAAAGAGGGTTTGGATGACGTAAGGAGACAAATAATAACATGGAGAAGGTAGCGTGACGCGTTTGCTCAGCTCGAAACGGACGAGCAAGCAAGTGCAGATAGTTAGCTAGTTAGTGGATCTGTGAGAAGGTGAGAAAATGGGTAGGCAAATTGCGGTAGAGATTAAGGTGAATGTAATAAGTGAACTTGATGTCGATAAGAGGAGGGTGAGTAAATTGATCAGTTGTTGGGTGGGAAGCAAGTTGAGTACAATTGGATGGTTTATTTACTTGTTAGTAGTCAGTAAATTGGGAATGAAATACGGTTACTGGATAGAGGTATCCAGAGGATAACAACTCAACTTATTATGATGTGATTTTTGTAAAATAATTGAGCCAGTAAGTTAGTGATGAGGTATAGGTAGAACTCCACAGCTAGCAGGTCATTGCATTTATTATTTATGCCAACCAGATGGCGGCATATTGAATTGTGTAAAATGTTAGAAGACACGATTAGTAGAGAAGAAAGAAGATTGAAGCGTAGGCAAAACGCGTAAATTCGACAAGCAAGCATTTGCAAGCCTTATCTTGCCATGCTAGTAGACCGATAAACCAGGGTATCACATAAAGAGGTGATTAAAATGTCACGCGATGCGTTGAGTGGAAACAATAATGGGCAAGCAAGAAAACAAACAAACCGAAGCAACAACAGCTTGCAAATTAACTGAGAGGAGAGGGAGAACGAGAGAGTGGACATTGTTTAATCAATAAAAGTGGTTAAACAATATCCATGGGAAATATGATCGGATTGTGCGAGGTAAGCGGGTACTACCAGATAAGTCAACCAAGAGGTACAGCTGAGCAATTAACGTGTAAGGGTAGGCATTGTAAGTATTAGGGTATCACCAGTGGAGATGAGATTTTAGAACGTGTGGAAGTTCCTTGGAGTCATGTAATATGCCAAACAAGTGTAACTTTGGACGGGAAGTGAAGGGGATGCCAGTATTGAAGTCGTAAAATGGATGAAAGCATTCCACTTAAATGAAGTTGAAACGTTTCACCCCTAAGTGGTGAGCGGTGTACTATTACCCCTGGTTGGGGTCGTGGAAACTACCCCTGCTAGGTGAAAACCACTCTAACCACTAAAATTTGCAAATGCTCTTATCTACTGGACTGTATGCAACCTCTCTTTTCCTTGGCGGCAATTTCCCTTTCGTCCAAAGCATGAGCATATGAGCGTAATGTTATCAATTGCAATATTCAAACAATAAATAGCCAATGTTATCCTATTGAAATGGAGTTCTTGTTTTGCAAATTGCAAATTTTATTAATATTTTATGTGTAGGGTTTGTAACAGCAAGAAACCCAATGGAATTGAAAGGATTGGCGAGGCCATTTCCCAACAATCAGGAGAGGCACATTCATTGATTCTACTTTCATGCGCCACTCCTAAATACACGGTTTAATAAACCATTGAATGAACCCTTCTCAAAGACCATTTTTAACCAATATCAGTTTTGTTATCTCTCTATACTTGGCGAATTAAAACGTTCATATCTATTTGCTCTTGTCATGACAGTGGGGAGGAGTGGCGCATGGTGTGAAAATATGTGTTTGCGCCACTCTGTACGTGATCTCAAATACAGAGTTAATTGAGCCGCCAGCCAATCATTTTCATTGTTGCACTACTAAAGGAACATTAACTAGACCATGTTTCTCCTTTCCCTGCTTAATTAAAATAATAATAAGAGGCTTCTTTTGGGAAACTGAGAGGATCATTTCACCAGGGGTAGGGAGTGGCGCATGTACATGCGCCACTGCTCATATGCAAACAAACTGCTAATGGAATAGCAGTGGGTGAATAAATCATGGTCCTATCCATCTAATCTTTCACCTTTAAATAAATTACCATCCGCATTTTTATTTATGCCCTAACCCATGAAAAGCTGAACAAAAGTGGATTGGAAATGACATCTTCCTGAGACGAGTGAACTGTGTGTGACGTTGTGATTCATGCGGTACTGATTGGCTGATTCTTAGCTAACTAGCACTGAATTAGAAAGGTCCAAATTGTGTTTATTGAGGAGATTTAAATATACCCTCCAATTTGCTTAAGCGTATGCACCGAGTGAAGTTTTCCAATCAAAGTATGTTTGGTACTCCAGACCCACGCACCAAGGATGACGTCTCTAACTTACTGCTGTTAAATCAACAATTTTGATGTGGTTAATTGAAGTGTTTTTGAGTTTAAAGCGTATCTACTCCCACTCGGCATTGTTCAACTACTTCTTCTAGCCGCTACAAAAATCACAGCCTTGACAATTTAATACCCAGAAATAGAAGAAAAATAGCTATCTAAACCCAATTTCAATCTTTTCTTGCTTTCTTTTACGGAAAGACTGTTGTTATACAATTAGATGTGAAGGTTAACCTAAAGCATTGCACCAGACATAAGCAATCAATGTGAATCTTCTCTTTAAAGGCAAATGTATTGGAAATATCTAAATTCTTTATAGGAATGCTCTTCTGATTTCATTATCGAGTTGGCTGCCTATCAATTGAAAGAATATTCATTGAGTTATCTTTTTTAGCAACAACAACACACATTTTGCACAACTTTCCACTATGAATACACTCCACTTTGATATTTCTTCCTGTTTTTAACTATCACCAAAATACCCCTTATTTGCTGACCAAATCATCCTTCAGAGACCCGCTATTTGTTTGATTTCTTGGTATGCATTATTTGTTTTCTTCTTTTCCTTGAAGGCTTTTTCTTACTGCTTATCATCTTATTCCACCGTTAATCTGCTTAATTACTTACCACCACCACCATTGTTCATCCACTTACTTACACACCCACTGTGCACTCACTAGTCATTCACTCTTCTGCTCAGCGTCTTGCAGTTACGTAATTGTGCTGCTTTTGCTCAGCGCGTTGCACTTACGTAATTGTGCTGCTTTTGCTCAGCTTTTTGTGGTTATGGCTCTACCTCTTTTCCCTTGTGTTCACACCAATCAACTCGTTGTTGACCAAGCATACTGCTTAAAAATAATGATCAGCATTGGCCCCACCGGCTGGTTACTCATCACGTGCCAAACCCTGGTTATTGGCTTCTTCATTTCTTTGCTAGTGCTGCTTTTGCTCAGCCGCTTTCTTCCCCAAAAAGGCAATGATCCACTTTTTAACATGCTCTCTCTTCATCACATTCTTTCTCTTGAAAGCATGCTCAATGGAGACAAAGATCAACTGAATTTCAACTCGTATGCACAGCAACAGTTGACGACCCCCCTGACCCAATACCAGCAAAAAACAGGCTACTTAGACCCTTCAAATGGCCAATACACCAACTGGGACAATCAGGGTGGCAAATTGATCTCGGGGGATATCTGGACGGCCAACGCGTTAAACGCCCAATCCAGCCATTCCAGTCATCTTGGATCCAGCGGTGCATCCAATTCCAACACAAATACCACCGGATACGACTCTTTTAGAAAAGGTAGATACGCTGGTGTTGAAATGGACCAGTTGGCATATCAAATGCTGACCTTAAATTCAGCCAACCAAAATGACCAATCCCAATTGTCAGTGACAAATTCGAATATTCATTCGAATTACTTGAATAGCACGAATGTGGGCTTGAAAGGTAACGTGGGAGGTCTACCCGAGGAAGCCAACTTGAAGTTGAATTATAATAAGTGGGGAAACAACTACTTGAATCAACAACAGGGGTACAATGGGTCAGCAAATTTCAACATCAATGCAAACTCAACCACAACATCAACCACAAATCCAAACGCAAACGCAAATCCAAACCCAAACACAAACTTTTTTAAACAACACACTGCAACCACCAACTACCCGCAGCTCAGTGCACTAACTTTTGATAAAAATGCAGGCTTTTACAACAAACAAACAAGCATTTCTTCAAAGGAATCAAAACCATCATCCTTTTCCGTGAATCCAACCTCAATCGACACAACAGAGGTGGATAGCTTCAAGATGAAGCTCCAATTGAAAGACATCATTATCTCGAAATTGGAGGCGGAATTGGAAAAGGAGAAGGAGATTCAAAAGTCGATCACCCGCTCAGCAACAGATTCCAATGGGAACTTTGAGGTTCCAAAGAATCAGGAACAACTATACAGCAAGCTTTTTGAATCGCTTCAAAGTACCCGAAAGGAGTTGGAGGACACAAAAACTAGATTGGAGGCACTAGTTACTGCAATCGCATTAAACCCCAACTCAACCAATTACAAAAACGGCCGATATGACGAAGAGGAAATTGCGCATAAGATCATCTCGAAAATGCAAATGCTCACGGAAGAGAACGACGAATTGTCGAAAATGCTAAGCTATGGCAAATCAAAGGAGAAAGATATCGAAATTGGGCTACTCAGAAAGCAAAATTCCGATCTTCGTGAAAAGGTGGCCAAGCTGGAAACAAAAATCAGTGAAGACAAACCTCGACAAGATTGAGCTTCCCACCCACCAAGATAACGGTTTGAATTCTGATTCACATAATTTACAGTGAATGATTGCTATACCTTCAATTCACCTTTGTAAATTAACCAACAACTATTCGTCATTGCTATAAGCCAGTTTTCATTTTATTTAATGCTTTAATTAACCCGTTTATTCATTCATATCCTTTGATAAACGTACAAATACCCCGACGTTTCGATCTCCTTTAAGCTTGCTTCATCTGCCAAAACAACCTTTTCGTCATTGAACAAAACCCACTGATCCATGCCATCGATGCACTTCTTGACGAATGCAACATAATGACCCGAATGAGTTGATGTTCCCTTGTGGCAAATCACCCCCAATACCTTATAATCGCCACTCTTTACACCCTGAGTCTCCAACTTCTCCATTAAACCATCTCCTCCAGCCCCAACAGAGGCCAATTCCCCATCATCGTCAGGGTGGGTGAATACCCACTCAATGGCCTGTTCCACGTTGCCGTTGTTCAAAAGCAAACCCTTCCTGCACAACTTAGGATCCAACCCCATGGACACCATCATCTCGACACTGGCCATGTCGGGCTCATTGGTCTTGGCGTTTGTGGCTGGGGGGGTGAATGGATCATCAATATCGGCATCCTCCATGTGTTCAAATAGCCAATTCATCGCAACATCTGCACTCGTGTTGCCTGTCGTGTAAATCGCCCTCTTAGCCCTGTTCTCTGAAAACCCCATCTCCAGCAAGGCTTGCATTATCGTAGGGTTGTATTCAAATTCCTTGTCTGCATCCGGTAATTCCACCTCGCCTACCGTCAAGCCGGGCGATCTGAGGCCTGTGAGCGCCATTTGGTCTTCTAACAGGAGGGGAACATTGACCTTGGTTGGGACCCAGTTTTCCAACTTGATTCTCTGCGGATTGATTACCAAGTATTCGGGGAAGGTCTTGAATCCCACGCACTTAGTGGCAACCTGCTTCGACTTACATTGGGGACAATCGTATTCCAACTCTTCGTTTGCGTGCCACAAGTCGAAGCTTTGGCTGAGGTCTGTTGATTGGTAGGTTTTGGCGCCATTTTCCTTTTCCCCAGTCACAACCTCCAAAATAGGAACACTCAAGCATTCGGTCAATTCCTTTGTCAGCCGCACACCCTTACAGTTTGCGCAAACCAATTTGCCCTCAAGGACAAACTTCAGAACCTCGACCGGAGATGAATCTAGCTTACCACAGACATTCTTCTTTTCCAGTTGGTCGACAAGATATCCCCAGAACTCAAATGCGTCCTGTTGAAGCATGGTGCTGAACTCCTCGTGTCCCTGGCCAATCAAGCTCTTGAAACCGCTTGGTTTGATACCTTTCTGGTACTTCACCGTTTCGGAGGTTGTATCATCGGCCTTGGAGTATCTGCCAGAGTAGAGGCCATCTCCCAGTTTGAACATCTGGGTTTCCAAGTCCTTCCATGGCTGGTAATTTCCTAGGATCTTGTCCAAGGGCATTCCGTTTTCACCGTTGTCAAAAGCCTCTTTGAACGATTCCAATGAGAACAGCACCTGCAAAACTGAGGCCATGTAACATGAATTGCCCAAATTCTTCAACCCCGTCAAACCTGGACCAAAAACAGGCTCTAGCACCAAGCCGTTCTTGCCATCCATTTTGAAGTCCCATTGGATGTTTTGTTCGATTTGTAGCTCGGTCAAGTTCTTTTCCGTCTTGACAAACGACCCGAGGTCAATTCCAAACGTTTTCAAGAGCTGGCCAAGATTGGTCACCTTGATTTCGTCATCACACGTATAACAGTAGACATCCGCAGAATCTGCAGTGAGTGATCCCAATTTCACCGCAATGTGGTGGTTCTTGTTGGCATTGTGATGGGCAACCGCATGCGAGTTACCGGGAACTCCTCCAAACTGGGCTCTTCCACAACCGATGTTGCCACAATGGAGACAGATCCAGAGGTTCTCCTTCAAATCACATGCTCCACATTGGTGTAAATTCAATTCCGGCAGTGGTTCCTGGACCAGCTCAATGGCGTGCTGGCATGATTTGATCTCCTGAGTCCATGACTTGATCTCCTCCTTCCTCTCGTTCGAGGTGGCCCTTAAAATCTTGTCCACGGTTTCCCTTGCTTTACCAGGCACTGCAGGATCTGCCAAGTCAATCAATTGATCCTCTGGTTGATAGTAGAGCTGGCATTGAGTATCGTAGAGATCTGCCTCTTTTGTGTCTTTGATTTCCAGCTTGATCATCTTCATCGGTTGTTCTTCCATTCTTTCTTTAGCAGGCTTCAAACACTTCTTGTAGTTCAAATACAGTGTGTGCTCAAAGAATTCCGTATGCATCTGCGTGTAATTGATTTCTGGACCTCTGCTGAACGCCTGATGACATGTCAAGCAGATATCCAATCCGCTTGGATCAAAAGCTGTATCAAAAGAAAACATACAGTCATCCTTAAAAACAGCGCTATGTGTGCCAGGAACAATCACGTCGTCCCACTTAACATCAACAGTATTCATATCAAACGATGATGTTGCCACTAATAACGAACGGCCTGTGAATTTTTAGTAAAATATGCTCATGAGATCTTCATCGGATACCGTTGAATTTGTGGATGAAAGAGACACGTCGGCGGTATTTTCGGATGTTCTCACTGTATTTTTTGTAGACCGGGGGGTAGTGTGATTGGACAAACTTTCGGGCCGTCGAGAATCCTGCTTATCTGGAAAAGGCTCCCCAGATATGAAAATATTGTCCTTTTTGACCATACTAACTCTGGGTGTGGCGTTCAGATCCTGGCTGTGGATAGTGTCATCGTCGGTATCGGAATTTAAGAGTATCACGGAATTATCTGCTCGTTTTACCCCATTCATGAACCTATTAAACCCGCTCTCCCAGCTGACCTCGGAATTCTGGTCACCATCACCAGAATTACTGGGATCCCCGGGAATGTTACTGCCGTCGGAGAAAGAGTCTTCCAGGATTATTACCGAGCTTTCCACTGGGACATTCTTGACTTTCTTAGCAAACAATAGGTCACCTTCACACAGGGGAATATTCTTTGCATCAGGAATCTCACCAATGTAGTCGTCGTCGCCCAGAATCCTGCTCACTTCGTCGTCCTCTTCCAGAGCTTCAAAATTATCATTCAGATCAACCGGCAAAGTATTCTGGTTTTTGAGAACATCCGTTATGGATTCACCACGAGACATGGCCATTTTCGACTTCTTCTTAGGAGAACCGCCCTGTGCCCGGGTTCTGGCTAACCTCTTCCCCAGGGTATATGTGTGTGTCTCCTGCACCTTGGCGCTCGTGAAATTGAGTGCCCCAGCACTGGGAAGTAGTTGTAGTGCTGAATTGTCCCCCAAGTCTGACTTGGACCTGCCAATGAGTTTGATGGGGGATTTTGTCAACATAAAGAGGTTTGTATTCTGTGGTGAGTGTTTTGGAGTCCCACGCTTACTTCTGGGGGTAGCTGTTTGTGATTTCTTTTCCTTGAGCTGGACCTCATACTTTTCGATTAGGAAGACACCGTTTGGGTGAGATTCCAGAATGTACTTGGGGATCCACTCATTCTCCACCTTATCCTTGAGCAAAACACCGTTTTCATCCACCAGATGAATGTCTAGCATCTCACCACAGCATTTCTCCGGTTTGAACGATATCCTGTAGGAATCATCGTCGAAAACCCTGCGGGCAAAGGATTCACCAGCTCTCTTAAACTGGGTGACAACTATGTCGTCGTGATCCAAGCTGAGACGATCCAGATACATGATGATTCTAAAAAGGTAGCTCTTGGAAAACTTCACCAAAAGCACGTTGTCGGGATTGATCGACTTGCCACTGTGGTATCCTTTGAGATGTCTCAATTCAGAGCAAAACCATGCTTCAATCGTATAATCATTGTAGCCGGTTGCTGGACAAAATTGATTTCGAGTGAAGTCTGTGAGAGCCGGATATCTTCCATTTTCAGAACCCCTCTGCATTTTCAGGGGATCACCACTCACAACACTACAGGATTGTGGCAGAATTGCTCTCACCGTCGCATAATCCCCCAATTCACCACAGTTTAATGAAAACGATTGAAATTTGAATAGGGTGGGAGAACATAAGGGATAATAATGTAGCATGTTGTTATAATCGTTGGGTTGGTCCTCGTCATTTGCAAACGTCACACATGGACTAATTCTTGAATTCCACATCCTGCCAAAAATTCGCTTACCATCCTTCTCAATGGTGGTGTTTATTCTACCAATTAGTTCGTTCATTTTGCTAATCCTGGTAGCCACATTATCCACAGATCGGCCCAATATGTAGTCATCAACATTTGCAGACACATAAATCCCTCTTAAATCTCTGGCAAAGGGTAACTTCGTGCTAGCCAAGGCAAACGCTCGATGAATACCCAAACCCTTCCAGCCGTTTGAATAATCATCACCAGCTGTTATTGAAATGAATTGCATGCTATCCCGGTCAATATCTAGTGATGCTAAGTAGCCTAGAGTCACCGGCGTAACATAATACTTGGAATTGGCTGAGGAGTCACCCGCAGAACTAGGCAAGTCTTTCTCTGACCTTGAAAAGTTTCGTAAAAGACAGGTGCTGCCGTGAACAAAACAATCCCCATCGTTGGAGATAATTGCATCAATCTCTCCACATGAATTCAAGCGGGCTAGTTCAATTTCGGCGTCATTGGGTGCCGTGATATATTTGATGTTTATAACGTCAAATAATCGCTTGATCTCAATTATTAGCGGATGTCTAACCAAATGATCACCTCTGCGTAATCCCTCTAACTCACATTCGTACATGGCAGTGAAATCCATGATTCTGCCACCAGAATCATGTCTCAACTTTCCTCTCGTTAAATTCCCATCAAAAACAAACATAAACGAGACGTTGGATTGTATGAGGGCATAGATTTTGTTCAACAAAATTGAAACAACCACCCTGATATCTCGTGGATGTGTTGGAAACATGGAATCAGCCTGCAGTGCTTCAAAGATTAATTGGTAAATATCGACCCCAACTCTCGGGAATCGGGCGTTTTCGGTGAAAAATCGCTTGATCCAGTGATCAAATGGTACTCGGCGTTGGGATACCCCGTGGTTCTCTGTCAGCTCCCTCCAGAAGCCATTTATAGTCATTTCTGATAAAGAATGAACGTGATAAAAATTACGTAAAAGATGCTCATTGGGTATCTCAACTCTATAAAGTATATACATAGAGACTCACATCTCGCTGTCACTTACGTCCAGAAAGCTTGTGGCGGGTGGTTTTGGTGCCGGGGCTGGGGTCGGTCGCAATTTCAGCATATCTGCGATGGAGATCTCCTTTCTGATCGACTTGCTGCTGGACGGTTTAAGTGGTTTTGGTTGTTTCGATGATGAGCTTACAGTTTTCTTTCTCTCTTGATACTGGATGATCCGCTCGGGACTAGCAGTGTTCTGTGCCAGATTCTCCAATTGTGTCATTTGACCCATTGAATTAGCATGATTGCCAGACCGGTCTTGGAAGCCCCCATTCTCTAAGAATTGAAGCGCCTCACCTGCGGTGGATAAGTTCTTGTAGAATTCCTTAACCTTGGGACTCGTCTTGATCTTGTCCTTATGGAAATTGACAACATGTAATCCTCTTCTGTGGACGGCTCTGGAAAGCGCAACATAAGCTTGACCCGTTTCAAAAACTCTCTGAAGATCCACAGTCACCTTTTGTAGGGTCTGGCCCTGGGATTTGTGGATGGAAAGCGCCCAGGAAAGCATGACTGGCACCTGTTTCCTAGAAACAACAGGAACACGCTTCTCATCCTCAATGACAAATTCCTCTGGATGGACTAGCACCATCCGTCTTTCCTTGTCCCCCACTTTAAAAGCCACCAGTGGGTACCTTGTGGAGCTGGAGTTTTCCTGTAGAGCCTTGATCAACTCCTCCTTGCGCTCAATATCCTTGAGAATTTCTGCCTTCTGGTTAGACCTCATTGATCTGATGTCGATGACCTCAGCTGAGGTGTCGTCACCCGTGACAGGTTCGCTTGGAATGTATGGGCAATCGCTGGTTTCCAGGCTATTCGTGGGCTGCGAATCAATCAATACTGGTCGAGGGGGATTGGGGTCGTTGATGCTGGCCTCTAGCTCTGTTTTCACCTTGGCTAGACAGTCAAAAATGGTGGAATTCAACGGCGACGCCACCTTTTTCCACAATCTGTTGGCAATTCCAAGTGGTTTATTAGGTGGTTCCTCAGTTTCGGAATCGTACTCATAATAAGTCATGGAATCTTCCACGCTGCCGCCAAAATAATCGACATTCAACCCCTTCACCTGACTAAAAGTTTGATTGTCCATAAACCCGACAACAATACCTAAGGTCCCATTGACCAACTTGTCGTCTACATTTTTAATGAGCATTACCTGTGCGCCTACCTTCAATTCGATTTCCGCAGGTGCTAGGAAGTTTTCCAACATCTTCCTTCCCTGATCGGAATGGATCATGGACCCCGAGTCCAGTGATGTAAATTTGAAGCTTTGACCGGGTAAATTAGTCAACATGGACTTGTTCACCATTTCCGTTTCCCTTCTGGTGGGAAAAAGCCTTGTTGGAAGAACACCGTCGTTTATGCTCAAAGGTCTGGATAGGGATTGGAACTTCTTGACCGTTGATTCAGAAACCTCACCATCTCTCACCTCTTGTAACATTTCCAAAAACACCTTGTCGGATTGTTGACGAAACACCTTCTTTAAAATGATTTGTAATTCGATTGACAGTTGCCAGAATTTACTTTCAAACGCATATATTACCTCTTCGTTGTTGAATTTGTCCTTCTTGCCGTCCACGGGGGGCAATTGGTAAAAATCACCGCAAAGAACCACCTGGATCCCACCAAAAGGTTTATTGGAATTGAGCAGTTTTCTAGCAATCCAGTCCAATTTATCAAGCAGATGACCGTTGATCATCGACACTTCGTCGATGATTAGCACATTTAAATTCATCCAACGCTCTTTAATTTTCTTGTTGTTTTTGATTCGCCTATGAATCTCCTCGGGCTTTCCCTTACCGATACCAATGCCCAAGTACGAATTAATTGTCATACCACCGATGTTGTAAGCCGCCAACCCCGTTGATGCAGTCACTGCGACACCAGAACCGAATTTTTGTTGCAATATCTTGACAATGTGTTTTAAAAGAAACGACTTACCAGTACCTGCAGACCCTGTATAAAATATGTTATGGCCCTTTAGCACCAGATTAGCCACCTGTTCCTGCTCTGCTGAAAGTTGGATGACGTGTTTCGTACCATTTGGTTGGGTCATTGTACTGAAATTCCTGTTCTTCGGGGCGCTGCTGAGCCTCACGGGCCCAATGTTCACTGTGGGTTCACTGTGTTTCTCTTCTTCTGATGGTGATGGTGGCAAAAGTTGTTTAACTGCTGAAACTTCTATTTCCTCCAACTTGGCCTCCACTGGCTCATGAGCACTTTTTGTGAATGTGACCGGGCGGTTCTTGGGGGGACTGCTGTTAATCGAAGGTCCTCCACTCGCTTCTCTCTTTTGAATCACTGGACTCAACAGAGGGACCTTTTCCACCGTCTTTTTTAAGGGAGTTGAAAAGTCTTCACTTGTAGGGTGAAGTTGTGACACGTCATTTTGGACCTTGTTTAGGTCTTCGCTGTTACGATTTAAAACGCTCTCCTGCAATCCATACAAGGAAACAACCTCTTTAAGAGTCTTGGTGATCAATTCAAACTGAGGCACACAAGGATGCTTTGACCTGTTCGCCTCAGACCAATCTATGATCTCCTCGATATTGAGAGAATTGTGGACAAACATGTCCTTGGAAAACCGTCTTGCGCCTGTCATTGTCAAATGAGGGAACTTTGATCCGAAGGATTCCGTGAAGTCTGTGCCAGAATGAGATACCCTCTTACTCGCTGGAATTATCTCCATATCGCTGGAAAGTAGATCCAATTGTCGTTTTCTTGTCTCTTTTTCAGGGGATTGGGATAAACGGGTGGCCGCAGCGCCACCATGTAAGGCCGCCATAGATCTGGTGGTGTTATTCAATGTTATAATTCTCTTTTTAAAGATGGTAAACATATAAAACACGGATGATTTGACGCGTTTTCTTTAGTTCAATCACGTTGAAACTTTGACCACAGGGTTTTGACTGCTGGTTTAGTTGACTGGTAAAATAAAAAGAAGCCCTTGTCACACAAATATGTGACGTATCACGTAAAAACAGGGAAGAAGAGATCAAGAGAAGAAGAATTTTTTAGCTGGAGTTGAAGTGGTGGTGCTTATGTAAGATTACGTGATATTGTGAGGTATCGAGACTAGTGGTGGGGAGTAGGAGGTGGGGAGGAGGAGGTAGCCGGAGGAGGCAATGAAGAAGCGAAAATGATTTTCTATTTACTGTTTTAAAGGTCCACTTTTCTCTTGTGTCAAAGTTACTACATGATGGTTGTCACAATACTACCAAGGCCAGCTGCTTTGTATTAGTTGAATTTGTAGAGAATAAAAAGCTACAAGAGGGTTAGTTTTAATGTTTCCGTAAAGCCTTGTACGTTGTTGTAGTGAGTTATCTTGAATGCTTGGAAGATCAGTGAACATTTTCAATTTAACACACTGCTAGTGCTTTTTGGTGGAGTTTGAATCGTTTGTGGGATGTAAAGCCATTATTGCCCATAATGGATTTATATGCTGGGTGTTGTGAAAATCACTTTCTGTCCGTGATTCTGCCATTTCCTCTCTTTTGTAAAAGTGTCCTATTGGTTGTCAAAGTGACGGTAAAAGATCACATTTTCACTGTACCTTTGATAAATTGGGTGCCAAACAGGTTGAAGTGCAGAAACAGCATTATATACTTGTCCAATTACACGATCAAATGGATGAGCACATGAGCTAATATTAGGACCGACTTTACAATTGAGCTGCATCTGGACCAGCTTTTCCTTGATTGCTTGAGTTAGTTGCAGGATAATTTTTGCCACGGTTTACTACTGTTCAGTCTCAGGGGATGTTGAATTTAGAAGAAATCAAAGGACAGAATACTGCTTAGATTAAGCGTGGCGCATGTAGGGACCTGGACGCATGCGCCATATGTGTTCTTAATTTGATCACAATTGGCCTAATTAAGGTCTTTTTCCCACCTTTTTCTACTAGAAAGGTCGTGTATATTGGTAAACACAATTGTGCTTGTGGAAAGTCAAAATTGGAACAATTGTAGGGGATCATTTCATCAGTGTATAAGTGGCGCATAATAGGTGAAATCAGCATGCGCCCAACATGCGCCACATTCTTTAAACCATGGCATTGAAATCAGCTAAACGTACAGGGAGCTTCCTACCTTCCTAAGTCTATGCTCAATAAAAGTTGCGCCATTCAACTTCCATTTTATGGCTTTTCAGCGTTGATTTGTTAAAATATGTACCAAGCTTGGATGTTTATATCGATCAATGGCACACGGTCTACAACCCAACCATTTTTCTGTGGATACTGCAAGATAGTAAATAAACTTGTCAAAAATACGCTTAGACTTCCTGGTAAGCAATTCCTGTGACTATTTCCACTAACAACTGTCTCTTTCAAACCAGCATTTGAAACCTCTTCTCTACCATCAGCAATACCAATTTAAACCCGTATAGAGAACAAAAGTGCACCTTTCTAAAGCTCATCATTCCCAATTCACCCATTAAAATAAATATCGGGATAGAATATGATTGCATTGATAGTGCACAGAGCTGTGTAAAACTACATCTCACCAACACTAATTGACACACAACTCCATTGATTCTTCACAAAATTGACTTCAAAATTATCTTGATCCGCAAATCCAACTACTCACAACGCATCTTTTATTATATACCAATCTTTCTGTCCAATAAAGCAACTACAGTCAGCGATTCTTCCCCCTACCTTTTCTCAACCACTCTCACTGTAAATTTCCCAGTGATTTTTCTTTCCCACTAGACTTCCCACTAACTTTCCCAGTGGCTTTCTCACCCCTGATTTTTTATGCTTTTCTTCGCGCCATCACCCCCTCCTCCTCCCATCTTATTAGCTATCGTACTAACTCCATTACTTGGTTACTCCGCGAGTGGTTTTGTTCGTCACACCTCTCATCATCAACTTTAATTACCCACCACATCTTCCACTTCCAACTCCCTTCCTTACCCCCACCAACCCCTGTGATACCTTCATTAAATTGCCGATGACATAATCCCCTTACGTAATCGCCTTTGATCCCCCCCCCCTTTCTGTGGCAAATAAATTTTCTTCTACGGTTGATCCCCTTCTTCTTCCCAATTTGAATTGTCACGCCGCTACAGAGGGTTTTAAAGCGCGCCATTTAGCCACACTGTAGAAGATGTTGATAACTAAGAAGCCACCAACGGATTTGTCGGAAATCGTACGTAAATTGAGGTTTGACTGGCCATTTGAACTGTTCATACTAACACCGTTATAGTCACCAGAAGATTACCAAGTGGTAAGAAAAATGGAAAAAGATCCATTAGAAGAAATGCTCAAACTAATGACAACCCAGTACCCGAAATCTTGGGACGTTTCCAGACCAAATTTAAAGTATTACATTCCAGTTTTGAACAGAATCGATGAATTGTATGGAAAACACATTGAAAAGTATGGATTGGATAAACCTCAACAGCCGTTGATGGAGGTTTCCCAAGAAGATGAGAGGGTCTTAACAACAATCTTGGATTACTCCCATCAATTGCTCGAATATAGCGAGAATAGGGATATTTACGATTCCCACAGTGAGCTGTTTCATCTCTTGAATTCAACCTCAATCAGCATTAAAATGAGAACAATTCGATTGATTTGTTGCATCCAGGAAAGATTCCTCCACCACAATCCAATGAAATACGGGATTTCCAAACAAAGACATGAAATCCTGCTGAGGATGGCCAAAGCCTTCCCTCCTCAAATCCCAATGACACCCCCTTCACCGGTAAAAATTGAGGTGAAAACCCCAACAACGGCAACTACTACTACCAATGCCACATCCACCACGTCTCCAAAAAAGGTGAAGAAACATAAAAGATCGAAAAAGGAGAACCCAACATCTGCCAGTCTTTGGGATTGTTTCCGTCCTGATTATACAGTCCCCCAAGCCTGGAAACAATTGAATTTCGAATATTATAAGACTGCAAACACAATAATCGAAAGTAAAGTGACCCACAAAGATTCTAAAACATCAACAGTGAAGAAATCTGAAGTCAACGAGGGATTGCATTTCTTCCGAATGAGTGAAGAGACAATCAGAAAATTGTCATATCAACAGATCTTTGATAAAGCAATGATAGTAATTCCAAAAAACAGATGGTTTGATTTCATCTTTGCTGTCGCTACTGCTAAAGCCTACTCCAGTAACTCATATGAGAGTTTGCGTCTTCGTGAAATGCTGGTCATGATCAAATGTTTGACTTTAGCATGTGGAAATTCAACTTTAACAAATGCCGTCTTTGATGACGAGCCATATTTGTTGAACTACATTAATGACTTGATCAATCTTGATAACAAAATTCCAAGGGATATCAGATTAGCTGCAATGAGATTCTTGGTAAACACGGCCGCAAAAAGAAATGGTGCTTCAGACTTGATGAGATCTCTCGGTGGTAATGTCAATCATGGGCTTCTTTTCCACATTTTGAGAACCATTTTAAAACAAATCAAGGATGGTACTTATGATAACGACCAAAGGTATCTTAACTACTATTATAATCTTGTTTCAAACATCCTCGAAAACAAGGCTCTTGCGATTTGCTTGAAATCCGCTGGTATTTTACCGCTTCTCTTTGAATTCCTCCATTTGAGAAATGAATACAGAATGACAAGATCGGGTCCATTATACTTGATTGAAATTCTTTGTCAAAATTTGCCCGAAACAGAAGAAGAGTTTGTTTCCTTGGGAGGATTTGACATGTTGATCAATTTGATGCAATACGAAACGGATTTTGCGATCGAAAATCCTAATTATGACGGCGGTGCCCCAAATAAACCGGAATTCACACATAAAATCACAACCCGTCAGGTAAAGGTGTTAACAGCACTCTTAAAGTTAGTCTCTACACTCGTTGATATTTTCCCCGGTGATAGGATTAGAAACTTATATGATTCTTCACTCCAACATAGTTTGATAAAGGTATTACAAAACCCCCAGCTTTTTGGCCAAGATATGATCATTGGTACTGTCAGGGTCATAACTGCGGTCATCAACAGTGAACCCACATCATATTCCATTTTTAAGGAATCAGGTTTAATTCAGTGTTTTTTTGATGAATTTAAACAAATCGTGATGCCTAATGCCAATTTGATTCTTGATTTGACAGATGCTATTAATGCCATTGCTTTGAATACCGATGGATTGAACAAAATTGTGGAAAACAAAACTCTTGTTCATTTGATGACTATTTTATACAACCCAAAGATGTGCAAAATCCTATTAGTGAATGCAGATGTTTCCCAATTCGGTATCTCGATTGATGAGTTGGCAAGACACCATCCTGAGTTGAAGGAGATCATTGATGAAGAAATTTTAAAATTAATAGATACAATTCCGTCTTCCACAACCTTCAATGATGTCGGATTTTGCAGATCCAAGTCAAGATCCCTATATTACTCAAAAGAGGAGGAAAACCTACATTATGAGGAGAATGGAAAGGAGTTGATAAGATGGGAAAACTCTCAATCTGCAGAGGTTATTCAATGCACACTGATGTTTTTATCCCACTTGTTTGACAACAATAGGTCCTGGAAGCAACTCTTCAGCAAGATCGATATGGCTAACCTATTCAAGTTGATCACTTTGGATAATTTACCATTTGACACCGCGTTGTCGCAGTCGATTTACCATTTCCGGAACATCATTAGAGCAATTGACACAGCCACCAGTTGCTATTCATTGAAGCCTTTATTGGCTGCGATTCGAGAAAAGTTGGATTGTACCAAGTCATTCTTTGAATATAAAGATAATGGCAATTCCTACTTTGATCAGTTTGATCAATTCAATAATACTGACGTCACGCCATCAAAACTTCTTTCAGATTTGGGTGCTTTGAATTCATTGCTTTATATCTTCTCTGAAATTTACGGTAAGTCAAGACAGGCTCAAAAAGCTCCGTATATTTTGGAAAAGTTGTCAACACACGAAGGATTGGTCCTTCTTTCGGATCTGACGTTACTTTACCAGCGTTTGGCCATTGAAGAGGCTCTTTTATTTCACCGAACTCCAACTGAAGTTGCTGGTAATGCCTTCACGCCTGTTAATTCCATTGCATTGAAGCAGGTTTATGTCTCAGCTCCTGCACCGGACGAACCAAAATTTGATGGAACCAGTGCCAAATTCAAGAATATTTCTGTCATTTACTTCCATGCTTCTAGGATTAAGTTCTGGCTCAGATCAATCTTCAACTCGTTAGTGATTTCTGCTGATAAAAGGTCTGATCAACGGTCTCTAGGAATGACTCCAACTCATTTTGTTACTATTACTCAGAATTTGGCCAACTTCTTCATTGACATGCTAACCCATCCTGAATTCGAAGATTTGGAAATTCAAACAGGTTATTTAATCACGGTAACCAACCAGCTTTATGAGCTGATCTGCCACAGAAGTAACAACAATACCAATGTTCAAGGCATAATGTGCATCTGTGTATTGCAGAATCCATCGTTTCCATCTTTGAGGGAACGTATTGTGGATTACTTCACACTGTTAACAACACTTGATCCTAAGGACATTGAGAAATGGTCCTTGGTGAGCTACACTTCGGTGGAACTCTCTAGTTCTGTCATCACCTTGTTGGATCTTTTACTCAAGATTCATTACGATATGGACCGTTGGTCAATTTCTTCTCAATCACAAATTGTTTCCAACAGGTGTTACTGTGATATTCCGAAGAGGGGATCTGGCTATTATGACACTGCTGTCACGTCATCCTTCCAATTTTCCGTGGGCATTATCAACTTTCTCATCTACCATCAATTGTTTTCCCCCGAGCATCTCGACATTCTGAACCATTTTGGTCAATATCTTCCAAAAAAGTTGACAAAAAGCTTGATTGATTTGGCCACCGTGGCTTTCAAGCCATTGAAGTCTATTCCTCTGAAATATGGCGGGGTGTTGTATCCAATTAGTGGATCTACAACATGTCCTTCCGATGATAAGATTGATTATCTTATCGGTTTAGGGTTGTCTCGCAACACTGCAATTGAAATCTTATTGTCATTAAATGGGGATATTGATGGTTTAGATGCGGATCTTTTGATTGATATGGTTGATGAGGAGGAGGATGGGGATGTTGATGAAGTTATTAAAAAGCTTGACGAGTCTCCGTTTGTTTTGAAGCACCCTGAACCTATTAGGATATGCTCTGATAATGATGACATCAGTATTGATACACTGGATGATTTGAACTTTCACAGGGGCGCTACAGAGTCCAGCTTTATTGAGACCTGTATCAAGCTGGCCGAGATCCAGCACGAGTTGACATCTAACATCTTGAATATGTGTGACCGCATTTTTGAAGTGGAATCGATTGATAATGTGTTGAGCAGCGCATACAAGGTAATTCAAGAGTTAACACACAACGAAACTCAAGAAGGCAATAAGGCTTTAGGTGGTGTTTTCGATTTAACGGCCCATTTGATTCTTAAGCTGAGAAATAGGACTCAAGAGTTCACGAAAATCAACCAAATCTTGGACTATATCTCCACCTTTCTTGATACGAAAAACATTGCAAAACAATGGTATATCAACGCTCTTAATGTCTTTGTTTCTGTCTTTTCAGTCACCAAAGCCCCATGCCCCACCGATTGTAAAGTCAAGTTCCCAAATAAGTTGATGCACAGTTTATCAAGCATCCCTGATATGTATGTTTCCGAGAAGGCCACAGAAGACAAGGTGTTAAATATTGCTCTTTCATTTACCAAATTTGAAGATGAGAAATTGGCCGTCTGTGTGTGCAAATTGCTGATGTTATTGACCAGTGGTGTCAACTGTGAGATTGTTCTTGCGACCAGTCCGGTCATCAAGGCGCTCTTGGATCTGATGGCACACATCAATCCAAGTCCTGATACAACGGCATTGGTCATAAATGTTATCAGAAGATCGATGGAAAACGAGACTGTTTTGAGAAATTACATTTCTGCCGAGGTTTCCCGTGTTTTGACCACCAAGAAGAAGCTAGGTAGGAAGCAGAAGGATCTGGAAGTCCTTGTTTCCGAGTTGAGCCATCTTGCTCTTAGAAACAGCGACCTCTTGATTGAGTACATGTCGAAGGACACAATTTTATTGAATGCTACTGAGAAATTCAGTTCAACGGAAATGGCGGTGATGACCGATGACCAAAAGAAACTTGCTGAGACTGCAGCAGATGTGTCCGATGAGACGACAGATATTGAACTGCCGGACGTTTCCACCGAAAAGAAAAAACCGTTTACCGGTATGATGTATCTCTTGCTTTCTGAATTAAACGAATTAGCCAAACAGGACTTCACCGTCAATGAACGCACTCCAGAAGAGGCCAAAGAGGCTGAAAGTGTGACGTCTAACGGTAATACCTTAGATATCAACATGAAGGTGATATTCACGTTGAATAAGCGGGCAAGATATGGCGTTTTCTTGATGCAAACCATTGCCGAATTGCTATTTTCTTACAGTGAAGCAAAGACGGGCTTTTTAACATTCTCTAAGAAGGACAAGGGTTATGAAACTACGCCAAAACCCCGTTCCACTGCTTTGAACATGTTGGTGCATAGATTTATCACAATTAATCCTTTTGAGGACGACAACTCGGAGGGATTCAAGGTCAAATCTATTCTTTCCAAACTCGCAAGTGTTTGTATTTTGGCTTTGAATTCCTCAGTTCCTGTTCAAGGAATTGACCTTTCTGATCCTAAGAACAGCGATCCTGACGTCACGTTTGCAAGAAAGTTCACAGTGGATATTCTACTCAAGATTGTTAAGGATGCTGAAACCTCAAAGAAGAGTTCCCTAGTAAAATATGCCAAGATTTTGGATATTGTCAACTTGGTGAACAGCATTTTTGCGAGAGACTTTGGGAGATTGATCAATTTGTCTGCAGATCATACGATTATGAAGCACGACGGCTATCGCTTTGGGAAAGAACTGCTTGAGAAGAAGTTTCCTGCAATCATTTCTGACGTCTTGGCCACATTGGACGTCAACTTCCCCTACACCGATACCTTCACTGAGTCTATTCTCAAATGCTTGACAAAGTTTGGTAAGATAAAGGTTGATTATCAACATCTTTTTAAGGAAGGTAGTGCGACAGATGCTGACGAGGAAGTATATGAGGATGATGATGAAATGGACGAGGATACCCCTAACTTATTGAGGAATTCCACTTTGGGCATGTACGACCTGGGAGACATCGAGGACGAAGAAGGCATTTCTGATTTCGCTGATGAGTTTTTGGATGATGAGGATATCGAAATTGTGATTGATGAGAACGATTCCGGCAGCGAGGACAGTGACGTGAGTGGTGAAGATGAAGATCATGACGGCGACGTGATTGAAGCCGTTGATTCTGATATGGAAACGTTTGATGAAGATGATATTGAGGTTTTGGATGACGAGGATGAAATCCATGGCGAGGATATGGAGATTTACGATTCAGACACGGGGATGTCGGCCTCTGGGTCTGATGTGGATGTTGCGTCTGATGCCTCGGCGTTTGGTGAGATTTCTGATGAGTTCAGCTCGGATGATGAGTTGATGAATGACCACTATGTTGTCGATCTTGTCACAGACTCAGAGGGTGAGGAGGATCAAGCTTTAATTGAAGAAGAGGATGAAGTTGACGAAGGTGATGAGGAAGACTCTGTTGAGATCAGTGACGGCGATAGTGTGATTTTGGATGAATGGTTGGCCAACCATGAGCGTGATCAGGCGAGAAGAAGATCCAGAAGAAGAAGCAGAACCACGTTCACCGATGCCGACGACTTCCCAAATACTTTCGAGTCGTTTATCCATGAGGCGGGCAGATTAACACGTGGAGGCGATGAACAGCATCGATCCATTCCTGCCTGGGGTAATCAATTGCCTCCGGGGGTTTCCGGTATTAGAACCATTACGATTCCATCTGCCAGAGAAGGGTTTGGTGGTGATGATATCGATATCCTGGATGCTGCTCAGTCGATTTTTGGAAGACAAAACCACAGGAATGGGGAGGAATTCACCGATTTGAGAAGATTGCTGGATCCTCTCTTTTCAAGAAAGGCCACACAGGCCAACGTCATCACGATCAAGTTCACGGGCCAAAGATGGCAGGAATTCAGTCAATTGTTCAACAGTTTAGGGTATGCCATGCGTGTTGTTCCTGTGATCATCAACAAGATTTATGAGCGGTCCCACTTAATTTATCAGGAAGAAACGAGCATCAAGAACGCCATCAAGGAGAGGAGAAGAAAGGAGAAGGAGGAAAGAATGGCTAAAAAGAAGGAGGAACGCGCCGAGAGGGATCGTGTTCGTGCTCTTGAAAGAGAAGAGGCCCGTAGCGCAGCTGCTGATCTTGAACCTGTTTATGTTGACATTGGTGGTAGAAATGTTGATGTGAGTGGAACAGGCATTGATCCCGAGTTCTTATTGGCTTTGCCTGAAGATATTCGGGTGGATGTGTACAATCAGCATTTGCTTGAAACCAGAGAGGATTCGCCTAATAATTTCACATCCGACGTGGAAGATATGGATGAAGACGATGAGGAAGATGCGTTTTCCCGTTCCCATTCGATGTACTTGAGAAACCGCCATGCGGCTTCTGATTACGAGGTGGATTCAGATGCTGAAGAGAGTGAAGAAATGGAGATGGAACCATCGGATGATGAAGATCAACCCGCGATTATGAACATGAGGTATGACTTTCCAACCCCTGGTCTTCCAAGAGGCAGCGGCAATGTTCACGAGGACGATGAATCTACCACTACAGCGGCAGACAAGAAGGAGAAGTCCAACAGATTGTTCTTCACGCCTATGGTTGACAAGTCGGGCATTGCTTCACTCTTGAAGATGGTTTTTGTTCCCCAAATGTACATCAAGAGGGAGCTCTTCTTCCAGGCCGTGTCATATTTGTGTTTGAGCAAACAAAACAGATCAGACTTGATCTCCATCCTTTTGTATATCCTACAAGAGGGTTTGAAGGATCAGATTTCCCTTCAGAATGTTTACCACCAGGTGTGCATTAGGGCGTACAGTTTGAACAATCCTGGTTTCAGGAAGAACGAGAACGCATTGCCGTATTGGTCGAATTTTCCAGTGAATTCCACGCCGTTGATTGTTGCCACTCAGACCATTGATGTTCTTCAATATTTGATGGAGAACGAGACCACAATGAGAGTCCATATGTTGACTGAACAGGAGGGCTTATCTTTCATGAAGAAGTCGAAAAGAAACAAGTTGAAGGACAAGAGTTACAAATATCCAATCAACATTTTACTCACTCTTTTGGATAACAAATTGATCAAGGGAGATGCCAATTTGATGGACACGCTATCGCGTACAATCCAGGTCTCAACCCGACCTTTGGCGGCCATGAAGGCAAAATTGGAGGGCAAGAGGAAAACGAGGGGTTTGACCCAGTTGCCTATCATTCAAGATAAGACGTTGCGACAGGTGATCAGCATTTTGGTCACTGACGATTGTCCAAGCAAGGTATTCCAGCAGGCGATTGTTTCGATGCAGAACTTGTCTGTTTTGGACAACGCCAAGTTGGTGTATCCGAAGGATCTCTCGAAGAAGGCGACACACTTGAGTTCGAAGATTTCGAAGGAGTTGAGGGATTTGAATAAGGATTTGAAGACCATTACTCCTGGGGAGGACATTCCATCCTTGGCCCAGTTTTCGTCCGCCTCTTCGGATCAGGCTAAGTTATTGAGGGTTTTAACAGCATTGGATTATCTCTACCAAAATCAAGATGATAGTGAGGAGGTTGAGGAATTGAAATCCTTGTACAAAAACTCGGCCCTGGGTCCGTTATGGGGGGCGTTGAGTGACTGTTTGAAGCTACTTACAGATGATGATTCCAAGAGTTACATTGCGTTTATTCTTTCCCCGTTGATTGAGGCCTTGATGGTTGTTTGCAAGCACAGTAAGGTGGAAAGAATGGATCCGCTTGAGGTTTTGAAGTACGGTGAGGAGATCAAGCTGGATTTCACGAATGAACCGATTGAAAGCTTATTCTTCACATTCACTGAGGAACACAAAAAGATCTTGAACCACATGATCAGGAGCAATCCAAAATTGATGAGCGGACCGTTTGCGGTCTTGGTCCGTAATCCAAAGGTCTTGGAGTTTGACAACAAGAGGGTCTATTTTGAGGAGCGACTACATAAGGACAACGATCCCGACACGATGAGAAACAACAAGTTGGAGGTGAAGGTGAGAAGAGACCAGGTGTTCTTGGATACGTACAGAACGCTTTATTTCAAGCCTGTTGATCAAGTGAGGAAGTCGAGACTTGAGGTGAGCTTCAAGGGTGAGGAGGGTGTTGATGCTGGTGGGGTTACACGAGAATGGTACCAAGTTTTGGCAAGACAGATGTTTGATCCCAACTATGCCTTGTTTACACCAGTTTCCTCGGACAAGTCCACCTTCCACCCCAACAGAACCTCGTGGGTCAACCCCGAGCATTTGTCGTTCTTCAAATTTGTTGGGATGATCATCGGTAAGGCTGTTAACGACGGATATATGCTGGACTGTCACTTTTCCAGGGCCCTCTTTAAACAGATCTTGGGTAAGTCCGTCACGTTGAAGGATATGGAGTCGTTGGACTTAGATTATTACAAATCTCTTGTCTGGATGCTCGAGAACGACATCACTGATATAATTGTTGAGACCTTCAGCGTGGAGGCGGATGATTATGGGGAACATAAGATCATCGACTTGAAGCCTGACGGGCGTAACATTGCGGTGACGGAGGATAACAAGCAAGAGTACGTCAAGTTGATTGTCGAATATCGGTTGATGACGTCGGTGAAGTCACAGATGGATAACTTTTTGGAGGGCTTCTTTTCGATCATTCCAAAGGAGTTGGTGACAATCTTCGACGAGCAGGAGTTGGAATTGTTGGTCAGCGGTATGCCTGACATTGACGTGGATGATTGGAAGAACAACACCGGGTATGAAAACTACTCTCCATCATCGAAACAAGTTCAATGGTTCTGGAGGGCAGTCAAGTCTTTCGACACAGAAGAGAGAGCAAAGTTGCTACAGTTTGCCACAGGTACCTCCAAGGTTCCGCTCAACGGGTTCAAGGAGTTGCCGGGCATGAACGGTGTGAGTAAGTTCTCAGTTCACAGAGTTTACAATAACACCGACAGATTGCCGACTGCTCACACCTGCTTCAACCAGATCGACCTACCAGAGTATGAGAGTTATAGTAAGCTGAGAAGTGCGTTGCTCTTGGCCATCAGAGAGGGTTACGAGGGGTTTGGCTTTGCTTAGTTTGTACTGATTATAACGTGTATTTTTTTATATTTAAGTTGATCATGAAGAGATTAAATGACCATTCTAATGGCATTGAAGGGGTGGAATTGCACCCGCTTTTAGATCCCAGCAAAGCCACCATGGCGCACGTTCCTGTGGTAAAAAAACGGAGAGTGGACAAGCCTCCCTCGTTGAGTAAGAAGGGTTTTAATGTCAATCCGTATTATGATCCTACGGTGGAGATATCCAACCCTGTGAGGCCCAAGGGTGTTTTGGATCTTTCCATGAGTGTTCAAAGAAGGGACTTTACCAAAGAACGGGAGATTTTGATGGAGAAAGATGCCGAATTGAAGGTTCAAATGGAAGAAGAAGAATCTGATCGAAAAGAGATGCAGAGACGACACAAATTGGGTTTGATACCGGATAAATCAAAGGGGGAGGATTTGTGGACTGTGGAAAGGCCAGGATGGCTGGAATGGTGGGATGAACCGCTAATGAGATGCAAAAGATATGAAGATTTGATTGATGAAGCAGGTGATGTGATTATGGACAGGGTGACATTTAATGATCCCGAAGGGGAGGATAATCCGATTACTATCTACATACAACACCCCATTCCCGTTGAAACGAAACAAAGTGAAGAATTGAAGCAGAAAATGGAATCAAAAGTGTATTTGACAAAGAAGGAGTTGAAACGGTTGAGGAGGAATACTCGGTTGGCGAAGATTCAAGAAGATAGAGATATGGTTCAGTTGGGGCTTAAGCCTGCAGAAGAGCCAAAGATCAAGCTCAAGAATTTGATGAATGTGCTAACCAACGAGGGAATTAAAAACCCCACAGCATTGGAAATGAAGGTGAGAGATCAGATAGCGGTGAGACTGGAGAAGCATCAGGATGCTAACATGGAGAGGAAGTTGGCAGCCCAAGATTCTAAGAAGGAAAAAAGAGAGATCCAGAAGGAAAAGGATCTGATAAAGGGTATTTGGAGAAAGGTGTATAAGGTGGACAATATGAAGTGTGGGAAGAATCGGTATAAAGTGGATATGAATGCAAAGCAATTGGAATTAAAAGGAGTTTGTTGCATAGACGAAGAGAACGGTGAAGAAGGGTTGATCGTTGTTGAAGGCGGTGTAAAAGGCTTGAAGAGATTCGACGGTTTGGTGATGAGAAGAATCGATTGGGAGTTGAATGAGGGTGAAGATAGGTCTGTTGGATCTCCATTTGTGGGTAACAAGTGTCAATTGCTCTGGGAGGGCCAAATACAGGACTTCAAATTCATGAAGTGGAGTCTCTATCGATATAAAACGAGGGAGTCCATGGAACAGTTTTTGCACAAGCATTCAATTGAGAATTATAGCATTTGACGGGAACAGGGGGGGGGTTATGATGTCTAATTCACATGAAGCAAGTTTCCATGAGCCGTGGCGCAGGTGGATGCGTTAGCCAATTTTCCGAAAGAGGGAAATGATGAGTGGTTTATTTGAATGTGAAGGGGGATTCAGGGTGCAATGGTGCTATTGAATTGTTGCATTGCTTGCGACGTTGAGGGGTGGGAGAGGCATCGCATGCGCCACATTGAACATCAGTAGAAATGACGCTCATCAATATGGAATTTGGCCATAAAAGCTTATTATAGGTGTGGCATGGTACTTGATTTTGCGGCTGATTTGACTTGAAGCTTCTAAGCATACAGGGAATTGGTGTATCAGCACTATATATGCATTGGGTGATTTATGCTCATGTGCTCATGAGCTTCTGAGGAGCATTGCGTGGTTTGAGAATTGTATGCACTTCCATTATTGGTAGTTTACGTGATTATTATGGATGGATCAATGGAAGTGCAGGAAATGCGGCTAATTGAAAATGACATGTTTTTAAAGCAGTGTAGGGTAGTTAAAAGACATGCCTTCTCGCAGCTTTCATGTGTAGATGGGTCATTTGTGGTGTATTTGATGCGATATGTTAATGATTTTACGATAGCTCTTCTCATTGAATTAGAGCGGAATATTGTTAAGAGGGTGGATGTCTTTGATTGGTCATTTAAGGTATTTATAACTTTCTCCTTGCCACTTAATTGGAAGCCCTCATTGATATGTGTATAGAATGCAGTTGGAATCATTTGCTATAAGTTTTTAATAGCTAGCTTTTTTTACTGCCATCCACGTTCAAGGTCAATAGTGATCAATATTGTTTACAAAATACATCAGCATTCTTCATTTGACAAGAATATAACAGATTTAAGCAAAACTGGTGTATTCATCGACCAGTGTGATTTTGATCACGCACAAGCAGCCACTCGCTGGCACCCACTCACTGGCACCCACTCACTGGCAGCCATTCATTGCAACCCTCACGGCAACCCACTCACGGCAACCCACTCACTCGCTCATTCTATTCACTCAACGGTATCTTAACTTTATAAAACTAAACACCAATGTCACTCATTGCAACCCACTCACTGCAACCCATCACTCGTACCCACTCACTCGCAAACTCACTGCGTTCGTTTGCTCGTTCTTAACTTTATAAAACTAAACACCACTAAATGTCCAATATCTACATGAATTTCTTTCCAATATCCATTTACTCTTGGATCTTTGCCAAAATATCGGAATCTCTGAACAACAAGTATTCCTCCTTTTCGATTGTGATTGGAGAACCACCGTGTGGTGGAAGCATCACCTTATCTCCAACTTGAACTTGACACTTGATCAATTCACCCTTTGGCCCCAAAAACCCTGGTCCAACTGCAATCACGTTCGCCAAATTGTTCTTGGTTTGGTTCTTTTCTGGAATGTAAATACCCGAAGCGGTTTGTTGAGAAACCTTGAATCTTTGGACTAAAACTCTGTCAAAGGTTGGGACAATTTGCTTGGCGGATTTGAGCACAGAAGACATTTTTAAAGAAAGATGTTCAACTGAGTGTCATTCAATATTTCGGATCCGCATTTTTTGACTCTAATTTTGAGAGCTCCATAGAAAATTCTCGAAGGTTGTTACGTAAGCGGAGGGAGGAGGGGGGGTTGGAGGGTGATTATGTCAGCAAGACGCTCAGCAGGGGGCGGTAGGCGACAAGCAAATGGTGGAAAGAGCACAGTATATGCCTCTGCAATCAAACTAGCAAACCCAAAGGAACTACCTGGATGGAGTCCCGGGTTAGTCCTTCAACCAAGTAAATTTCCCACCAGTTGGCTGTCCACGTGACGTTGAATTCAATAAACCCCGCCAGATCATTTTAAATGGAATTCGGTAAAACGATATGGAGATAAAGCATGTAAGTGAGGGCTTGTTTTGGGTTCAAAATCCAATTATTTTTAACAAATAAGGGACCACTTCTAAGCGGGTAGGTTGTGGCGCATGTCTTCTGCGCCACTTGGTGTTCTCTTGGAACCCTGCTAGTTAGCCGACTCGATCCCATGGTAACTTTCTGCAGTGTGAGTATTTGACTATAATTCTTATCAAATGGGCGGATAGAAATCATTAACGAGGAGATTTGCTTGCCGTGACTGAATACCACCCTCAGGGTTAATTCGTGAATTAAAAAGGTATCTTTTAGTAAGTACGCACAATATATGCATTTAATGAGAAACCAGATGCATTTTAATGAATCTTTAACATAAAGTTGATTCATCACTGAATCATCGCAATCATCGCCACGACTTTTCCTGATTCTGTCATAAGCTCATTCCATATCCAAATTTGCCGTTTTGAGTAGTGAAACTTGCTTGGAAGGTTAATACAATGGGATGTTAGCTGGTCACTGGTTGATTAGTACACTAGTTTTTTTGAAAATTGGTCTTTCCTATCAAGTGAACCAAGGCGGTATAAAGAACCCCATGACGAACCCCATGACTTTGGTAAGTTATTGTACTTAACCAAAAAGCATTCCCTGATCACTTCGCTGTTGTTGTAAAGGATCGCAGGTGGAGCGCATTCCTCTTGTGCTCATTAACCATGGTTGTCTAAAATGAGCGAAATGAGAAAGGGATCGACTGTCTTCAAAAACGGCGAAGGGTAAAGGGCAAATTGTGCTCATGATATTCTTTTCTTTCTTTATATTTCATTGTTTGAAAAGAAAACAGTAATTAACAATGGAACACACACAGGCAGTTAATCAAAGAGAATTCCCTGTTTCTGATGACCCATATCACATCATTTTAGATACGGAAAAGCTCCATCATCTGGCCCTCGCTTGGAAACAAATGCAGGCTGACAAAGAAAGAGGCCGCATGCTCGGAAACACATTGCCACCAGCAACATCTTCTCCATTACATTGTGTTGAAGGTAAAAGACTAGGTGGAAGGAGGGTAAGGGTATTCTTTAAATTATTCGTTGACTGGGGAAAGAAGACCATAAGGACCTCGACCAAAAAACAGTCTGTTGTTCAAGACAATCTCTCCAAAACTAATCAAATAAATGATGACCAACACCTGAATGGAGTCAAAAAAGAGGCTGGGGTTGATCCAAGTACTGTGGTTCCAAGTGACTCTTCAAGACTCGCTCAGCAATAAGGAAGGAAAGACACGGGACTCCAATAAGAGAGGAAAGAGACGGGGCTCGCTCAGCAAGAAGGGAGAAAAGACAAGGGGCTCGCTCAGCAATAAGAGGGGGAAGGCATGGATTATATCCTGAAGATCACAATCAAATGTCTAGAGTTAAGGCTGGTCTAGTGTACTTGCATTAATTTCGTTTCAGCATACGTCAATGAAAACTACCCCTCGCACCTAGTAAACTCATAGTTGGGGCAAATAAAACAGCCCTAAAATTGGGTACAACCACCACTCCTCCTTTAGTTGGTAAAACAAACTCCTTTTTGCAACATTTTCATCAACCCCTCATATCCAGATGTTTAATGAGCGCATGGCAGTCACGTGGCCTTATTTAACATCGAGTATATTTCGTTGCAATGATTATAAAACTAGTTTTTTGTTGAATAAAATACAATGGATGGTGAATGGTTATAATGTTGGATCGTTTCTCTAGCAAAATCGATGGGATTCAAGTCATTCTAGATGGCCACTTCCTCAGAGGTAGGGAGTGGCGCATGCACATGCGCCACCACTCGGCTAATTTAATCGGTCTGAAAGCAAACCAGAAGGGCATGTTCGGAGGTGGTTCAGCTGTAACTGCAAATCATTGATCTATTTAACACCATCTTTTTAATAATAAAACAGGTTGGGTGTTGGTTATGTTTAAACCTCAAATAGATGAAAGGTCTATATCACAAGGTGTATTGCAAGCAGCCAGTAGGTTTATCTTTGATAGTAATCATCTCTAATACACGCTTCTAACGGTATAATTTAACCACATCACCGTCGTATATGTTAAAGCTATTCCTGCTAGGTTGAGTGTGAAACTACCCCAATTGTTTCCATTTGAACAGTAACTACCCCTGTAAACGGGTGTTAAACTTGTCCTGTATGGGGTGCTTTGCAACTACTTCCATCATGTATACAAATGCCCCAATTACTTGGAATTAAAAGGTAACTACCCCTTGCACTCAGAAACATTACTACCCCTTGCACCTAGTACAAACTACCTCTTCTCCGTGGATGTAAAGCTCGGTGCACTTATTTGAACGTACCTCCAACAACCCCTGCTAGGTGCTGTTATTCCTGCAAGGAGGTACCTTTTCTAACTACCGCTATTTCAATTTAAATCACAACTACCCCTGCTAGGAGGACTGAAAACCACCCCAGTCGGTGGAGTGAAAGCCACCCATGCTAGGTTCATTTCAAAAATACCTCCTCCCCCTCCCTCCATCTGGCACAAAACTACTCATAACTTAACCCTATAATATCCATCTTTCTGCCCATCTTGGTAAATTGTCACCTAAAGGTGGCTAAATTACATCCGTAAATGAGCCCATGAGCACAAATCACGTGATCAGTTTCTCAAAATTCCAATACCCTAAAGGACAGTACTTGAATTCACCTTTATGTTAGATAAACCACAATAGATAGCCATATCCGTTCTCGGAGTTAGCTTTGGAGAAAAATCTCGGAGGATTTGATGAAATAGAAGGGGTCATTTCTCGTGAGGCAGGAAGTGGCGCATTCACATGCGCCACCGACCAGTCAAGCCAACAACCAACTAAACTGAGTTTGTGGGTTGTTCAACTCCAAATACTCTGTATATTTTATTGGCTGAGGTCCTTTTGTGTCTTTTTTATAACTCAAATACATCTACACTGACATGGTCCATTTTGCAACTATCTTTTTGGAGATTTGAAATGGCACTATATCGTGGTGGAGAATTTGCTTCTTTGGATTAATCGGCAGCTACCCTCTGTTTGGAACAGTTATTACACGCCTAATAATTCAATTTTAAAACGTAATTACCTTTGGTAGGTGCGGTTATTTAAATTTAAAACGTAACTACCCCTGCTTTTTGGACTTAACACTTCCCCATAAAACTATATCAACTTTTTAAATCATGGCACTCCTACAGTGGACGTAAAATTGTCTTCCTCCTACTTCTTAAAATTAAGTACCTTCCAGATAAGGATATTGTCTAGAAACTCAGCGACCCTCTTACTTTCTTTTCCAGCTCATTTAATTTAATTCAGGTAACCCTTGTCCACCTTGTGGCAATCATTATGACGAGGTATTATATCATCTTCATAATCTTTACTATAACAATCTACCATCAATCTCAGGCTGCTTTTGATCGGGATTTTAAAATAAAACTCTCTTCATCTTGAACTCTCTTAATCTTCATCCAAATAGCACCGCTCACCCCTTACACCCCTTGATCCACCACCAGTTATCATCGACCCATCGCCCATCGCCTTCCCCCCCCCCCCCGGCCGCCGCTTACGTAACACTCACGTGACCTCCCTCCCTCATTCGCGGTTTTCACCCGCCATTTTCCTATTCGCCACTCTCAACGTTCATCTCTAACTGAATAAGATGGGTGCTGCTTATAACATTCTCGGTAAGAACGTTCCATCCAGGTACTTGGCCATTGGTACCATTGGTGCTGTGATTGGTGGTGTTCAATTGAACTCTCTTTTGGGCTCTTCTGAGGCTCCTGCCGCCCCTGCCCCTGCCCCTGCTGCTGCCGAGGGTGAGTTGGACATCGAGAAGACCATTGCCGACTTCTTGGCCGACGAGAAGAAGTGAACCTTACTGGTCTTTATTTATTTATTTATTGTAACGACATTCCATAATGATTTTATTACACCCTTTTCTTCATGTTAATTTTAACTATTGGTGATCTCCACATTCCTGAGCGTGCCGTGGGACTGCCCCCGGCTTTTGTCAAGCTCTTGAAACCCAGAGGAAAGATTGATAAGGTTTTGTGTCTTGGGAACGTGACCACATCCCCATCCACGGTGGAGTTTCTTCAAAGTTTATCGCCGGAATATCAATGTGTGGCAGGCCAATTTGATTGCGATCCCAATCTCCCCCAGTCCTTAGTACTGACTGTGGAAGGTCTCAAGGTTGGTGTTGTCAATGGATATCAATTGGTGCCCAATAACGATCCATTGACTTTGTTATCCTATGCCAGAATGATTGATGTAGATGTGCTTGTTTACGGTGGAACTCACACTGTGGAAGCATATACTCTTGACGGTAGATTCTTTATCAACCCTGGAACCGGTACAGGTGCGTTCACTGGGGAGCAGCTCTCAGAAGAGGATATAGAGATGATTGAAAACGTTCTAAAGAATAAGATAGAGGATGATGATTCCAAGCCACAATCTGGCCTTGAAGGTCAACCCGATCTTGGTAGTGAAACTGCACCTGTTCCCGAGGAGATTGCCAAATCCCCTGTCCTCTCAGGAGATGATCCACTAGCTACAGACATCACCGGTGGAACCATCGACGAATATCTTGCAAAATTCCCAACTTTTGCCCTCATGGATATCAAGGGACTTGTGTGCGTGGTGTACTTCTATACCCTTGTCTCTGGAGAGGTCAAGATCGACAAGTTAACGTTTCGTAAGGAATGAAAGAGAAACCCTGAAAGTGTGCTGAGCGTATAAATGGGGCCTTCTGCGTGAAATTTTTTTCGCTCTCCAGAAGCAACTCTCTTCTCTTAACAAACAGCTTGATTCCAGGATCTGATGGATCCTTGCTCAAGCAGTTTGCCTTATTCAACTACCTGATGACTAGAGTGCATTTGGCTCGAGACGTTTGGAAATGGGGACGTTTTGTCCTCTCCAAAATACGTTGATGTGGAAAAAACCACGCTACCTTTAAAACTATTCTGAAACGTTGAATATTAAATAGTAAGTAAATCAGAATGTAAATCATCGACTGTTCCGCCAGGAATCAACTCTTGGAGATCTAGCACTTTACGCATGTAATACGCATCCTCACCATCCGCATAATACCCACTTTCCACCTTCAAAACATCAAATTTGAGTGTGTCCTTGTACAAATGAAGAGCCGCTCTGTTGGACTCACGCACATGGAGGGAAACATTATGGGCCCCAAAGTTCCCGCACAGAGCATAAAGACATTGACGCATCAACCGTTCTGCTAACCCAAGTCTTCTGTAGGGCCTCATCACCGATAGTGAGGTGATGTGACCAATGAGCTTCTCCTCTGCGGTGGCACCATCATCATCATCATTCATCTTCCCCAACACATACCCCACAAGTTTGCCGTCCCTCACAAACTGGGGGTCCCCCTTGGACCCACAGTCGGTGGCAATGGCCACAAACGAGGCCTCTGGCCACGATAACAGATGGTAGAGATAGTACTTCATTGTGTAGTTTTCCGGTAAGTTGGTCAAGTTGGCGTTCTGCATCGCCTGTAGATCTTCCACCTCTGCTCTCCTTATAATGATCGCCATTCTCTGCTTTAACCTAAGAGAATCCACCTTGTTCTCATAGTGAAAAATTTCGTACGTCCTGCCTATCGAGAGATCGTCAAGAGGATGATGAAAAATGAGGGCTACAACCCTGCGGTGGGGCCTCAATCGACAAATCCCGTCCTGGGGGGGTCCCAAGGCCCTCTAGGTCTTGTAACTCCCACTGGAAAACAGCCCGCACAGAATTTGACCCCATCAAGCGCCCAACAGCCAACTCAACATCATCAGACCATCTACGACAAGAACCTTCACAGACAACCTCCCAAGGTGGCCCTATCGGCTCTGGGGTACCTCTACATGCAGATTGTGAGCAGGAACTTCACCCAGTCCAAAACCCTCCCTCAGGTGGAACGGAAGTTGAACAATCTCGGCTACGAGCTGGGCATCAAGTGTTTGGAATTGGCCTCTCTCAGAGGCAATTTCAGCAACAGTATCACCTCCTCGGGGAAGTCCAACGTCTCCTCGAGAAAGATCCGCATTCTAGACATGCTCCATTTCATCACAACTTCACTCTGGCAAGACCTGTTTGGCAAGAAGGCCGACAAGTTGGAACAGTCGGTCGATTCCCCCAACAGCTATCTCATTGTCGACAATTGTCCTCTCTTCACCACGTTCATTGCAGAGGGTATTCCAAGCGAATACTCTGATTTGAATTGTGATGCCTTCATGGCTGGAATTCTAGAGGGAGTTCTCGATGCTTCATATTTCCCCTGCGAGGTGTCAGCTCATTCCGCACCCGAGACCGGCTTTCCTGGCAGAACCGTGTATTTGGTGAAGCTACAAGACCAGAGGGCGTAAGAAGAGACGACGCATTGCTCAGCATTCTTCGAATGAGAATAACCCAGGATGAATTGGAGAGTCTAGGGGGGTTTCTGACCCCACCGTTGCCCAAAGATGTTGAGTGTGTAACTGAGGAGATCCACACAGTGGAAATCAGTTCCAGCTCCACTTCAACACCGATAAAACAGCCGCTGGTTTCTTCTCAGAAAGAAGCGGTCGTACTGTGGGGATTGTTGCCAATACAGGACTTGGAACGCAGGCGGCCGCATCACACAATGGTGAGTTCACAGTGTGAGCCAAGGACCAGACGGGGGAAGACGCATAGCAGGGGAAGAGGTAGGAAGGGTGGTAAAAGAGAAGGGCAAAAGCGGCGTAAGAAGAAGGTGAGATTTGAACACAATGGAGAGATTTTGGACACAAAGATGGAGCTGGTGGGTTGTAAGAATGGGTTGCTGGAGTGGAAAATTTTCAGGAAAGCGAAAGTTGAAGGGTACAAACGGTGGAAGGTGGATCAAAAGTGTGAATGAGCCGGTGATATGAGTCGGTTTGCTAATGGTGAGATGGTTCTTGCTTTGCTTTGCCTGCATCGATTTGACGGGTCCTACTTTGATTGCGTGCTTCTGTGATTCACCCCATTTTCCCTGTGGTGATCCACTTTCTTTCAATGACTGGCTTTGATTCCGTTGTTTTACTTGAGCATATTGTATTCCACATTGATATCGTTGTTTTATTTTGCTTCCTTTATTTCGTTCCATTCCAATCGTTTGTTCGCCTTCGTAGTGTCTGTAAACAACCTGTCAACTTTCACCTCATTCGTCGGATAGATTACAACTGCATGATGTGGTGATTCAAAACGGAGAATGCTTCCAGCTGTACAAAACGTGGAAGTGATCGAAAATGAGCGGGTGTACGTACATCGGAGTGCGGCTTGGATTTTTAGCTCTAAAAAACGTGAGAGTATTCTCATTACTTCACTTCCAGTGTCCTCACTTTTTTTTACAAACACACTTGACTTCACTTCACTGCAGATGTAAACATCACTCAGTTCACTATTAAATATCACGCCGCTTTCCCCCATTTCCTCTATATCACCCCATAGCACATTATTTTTTGGTTACTCAACTTCATTGCGTTTTACTCTACACCAAATCCATGTACTGCACAGTGTAGCGCCCTAGCTTTTTCCTTCTTAAATTTACTGACTGTCAATGCACCACTTTGTCACATTTGGAACTTCGTTGCCTTAAAACACGTAACTTTACTTCACTTATTCCTATTCAAATGATGACATTGAAATTCGCTGTACTACATGTTATTTTGCCTTAGTACGCTTTAATTCACTTTAGTGTGCTTTAATGTGCTTTTCGTACTTAACTGCACTTAACTGGCCCTCACTGCACTTCACTACACAAACTTTACTACGCGTAAATTTGCTCCACTTTATTTTCTTGTACTGAGCCAGGGATCAATTCTCTGTTCTCCACTTTAATGTACTTCAGCACGCCCCAATTTATTGCACTTTATTTCTTTTCCTTTTGATGCATTCCCTCCTTTCTTCGGTTTATCTTCCCAATCACATATTCCCTTCTTATAAGTAAATCAACTCATTTTTATGAATCTATAAAGTCAGCTCACCCACATTTCCTATATAATGCAAGCTGCATACCTAGGGTATAAATCCCTTGCCACAGATTCTTCACTGTAATCGCTCAGTATCCAAGTATTACGATGTGCCCAAAATCTACATCCATACTATTCTTTACAATCTTCTTTTGTTTTAATTTCTAATTTTATATTTCATTTAGCATCCTCCATAGAAAGGTTTCTAAAAATTCACAATACTCAACAGTAGTTTTACCTGCAATCCCATATGATCAATATTCCTCCCAATTCTTCTTAACATACCCCTTCTTATCCAACTCTTCAATATATCCTTTCCACATTGGATCCCCCCTCTTCAAGGTTTCAGCATCACCAATCATTATGAAACTGTACTTTGCTCTGGTGAATGCCACATTCATTCTTCTATAATCTCTCAAAAACCCAACTTCACCTCTATCGTTGGATCTAACACAAGACATCAAAACAACATTCTTTTCCCTACCCTGGAAGGCGTCAACAGTTGAAACAATGATTCCGTTGACTAAACAGGTAGTCAATGTCTTTCCCCCTTGACCCCCTAAGTCCTCCTTATCGATTGTCAATTTCACCTTATTCCCATCAGGATTGATGATTGGGTTCTTTTCCAGCGCTTTTGTAATCAATTCTCTCTGAGCTGAATAACCGGTCATAATACCAATCTCATCCCTCGGTATACCCTTATCGACAATCAACTTTTCAACAATTCTCTCAACGTATTGAACCTCTCTTTTGTTGCCCCAAGAAAACCCAAACTCTTCACCACTTCTAGTAAACTGTCGCGTCTCACCAGCATCCAAACCACAATGATCGTAGAAAAAGACCGGATATTGAATCCCCTCCAAGGTACGGTCCTCCTTAGTGACACCATCCTTCAATTCACCGCCATAAAACTGACCACGAGGGAATTCCGAGATATCGGGATGCATACGATATTGGGTATCCAACATGTTGGGTTCATTGTAACAACCATTCTTTAAAACACGTTCAAATAATGACATCTCCAATGGTTTGACCCTTGTAAAGGCACTCAATTGAGCCTCATCCCCAACAAAAATAATTCTCTTACAACCTTGAGCACCTAATGGGATCAAAGATGCAGGTTCGGATGATTGGGTTGCCTCATCCATGATAATGACAGGCAACTCTTTCAAATTCTTCAAATATGGTCCACCAATACCAACAGTCGTTGATAGAATAACACGGGCTTGATTCACCAAGGAGGTACCCATGTTCATTGTTTGATCCATATATTTGTTGAATTCGGAACTGGAAACCGACTTTCTGTTAAATTTCATCCTTCTTTGAATATCCAGTGCAGTAGGAGTCAAATTCTTAGTGATCTTGTTATGTAAGCAGATGTCACCCAAGGGGTGAGATTCTGGATATTCTGATTCTTTCATGATAGATGTAATTCTCAATAAATCCTTCTTATGATCCTTCATCAACTTCTCGGCAATGTTATCAACGGCCAAGTTAGAGGCCGCAACGACTAAAATCGGGTATGAATGAAATTGGTCCAATAACTGCATGATGATTTCATAAATTGTTGAGGTTTTACCTGACCCAGGTGGACCCTTCAATATTGTGACTCTGTTGTTCAACGAGGTTTGAATTGCGTCTTTTTGAGAATCATTCAACGTCTTTGTAACGTATTCCAATTTATTTGCAAATTTGATCTTTCTGATCTTTTCTTGACCCAACAATAAATTGATGAAGAATGGATTCTCCAATCTATTCATAGCATTCATGATTCTACCCATGACATTAGAGCCGGGTAAAATTGCAAAATTTTTACCATTCTCTTTGATAGGCAATGGAGTTTGATTCCAATCAAAGACTTGCAAATCAATGTTGGCCTTTTGGTTTGATTTCTTGACTGTTGCATTCTTGGTGAATTTCTTTCTCAATTTACCGCCCTTGCCTCTTTGCATGATCGTTCTGTTGGAAACAAAAGCGGCCCATATTTCCGGCCTAGTGTCTAATCCCATTTCGGACTTTCTCAAGATAAAGATTGGCTGATCCGCAGAGAATGGATGTTTCTTCAAATGAGCCATTTCTGGAGGCACGTAATAGTCAAACAATTTCTTCATATCTGCCTTCAATGTGCACCCTTCAAGATCGTCATCCCAGTCAAGTTCAACTTCCGGACAAATTTCTGTTTCAAACAACTCTTCCAAGAAAAGATTGTAGGTAAAATATTGCAAATATTCATTCATTGATTTAAAGTTCAATTGGATGGAATTATTCATCTTGATCAGCTCTTTCAATTTGTTAATTTTTGATAGGTATGGGTCCTTGACATCTTCTAAAGCAGGGGTACCTGCAGCACTGGCCAGTACCTTCTTTGCGACCGGAGTCATGACAATAGCATCGTTTTTACCGTTGAATTTGTTCTTAGGATCATTTGCATTTCCTTTAGAATTGTTGCCTGATTGTCTTCCTGCTGGCTTTCCCGTTGGCTTTCCTGATGGTTTGCCACTGGATTTGCCGCTGGGTTTATTTGGTTTACCATTTGATTTGCCTAACTTTGTTTCAGATTTGTTTAGTTTATTTAGATTGCCAGCCTGTTTCTTCCCATCAGAATCGGCAGAAAGTCCTTTTGGAGGCTTTTGCCCTTGATTATTAACCTCTGGAACCGGTGTGGACTTCTTTGAGCCGGAGTTCGACGTTGTGGACTTCGGCTTACTATTTGTCTTAACATTAGTTTTACCGCTGGGTTTCCCACTTTTATGCCCGCCAACAGTTTTCCCATCACCAGTACTCGCCTTACTATTATTTGGCTTGTTCTTCACTCCACCATTGCCCTGCTTTTTATCTTTATTTGGCTTCTTTTGATCCACCTTTTTACCAGCTTCATTTGATGATTTACCACCTTTTGACGCCAATTTTCCGCTTTCTTTTTTTACCACTAATTTTGCAGAACTCTCTAAAGGCCCCTTCTCTTTAGGCAATGGACTATCCTTTGATTCCATCTTGCTATGAGGAGAAACGATAGAAAGAACGTGTAAGGTTTAAATTTTTCAATGGGTAGAATGCTTACATAACCATTACGTAACAGCCATTTTTGATTGCTCAGCATTATATTCACTCTTTTGCCCTATCATCTTTTATAGAATCTACAAAAAAAACCGAAGTCTTTACACACAAATAGGATCTCAATAAAGGAAAACCATATCTCTATACTTTGTCTGCTTTACATCATAGCCATTATCGAACAAACTCTTAGACTTATCCATTTGTTCCCAGGCATCAACCCACTTGGCAACAACTCCGGTGTACCAAAACTTGCCATCCCAATCAATTGATGAGTAATGACCACCCAAATCACTAGTGGCCATGTACAAGTAGGGGTTTTTAGCGATTTCCATAAATGGATAATCCGTTGAAATCATTGGATCATCGCTTGTATTCAAAATCAACATTGGAGTCTTGATTTTCAGAATCCGTGTTGCAGGAGATGCAGCGTAATAGTATGATCTAGCACTTGGGAACCCTGCAGCTTTGGAAGTGAAATTGTCGTCGAATTCTTCCGATGTTCTGATTTGACCCTTGAGGGCGTTATACTTCTCCCAAGAGTAGATACCGTTTGAATTGCCATCCAAGACAGGCATGTTATTTTTTGTGAAATTCATTAAGAAGTGTACCACTGCAGGCTGGAAGAGGTATTTACCTGATAATGAGTTGACAATGTGGGTTGCGGAGTGGATCAAATCCCAAGGAGAGCTGATTGAACAAGCGGATGTCACTTGGGAATTTTCGCCCTCAAAGGCCAAATAATTGGCCATGATCAACCCACCAAAGGAAAACCCAATCAAATGGATTTCTCTTCTGCTCTTATCCCCATATCTTTCTCTTAAATGATGAATGATGTATTTCAAATCGTCTGTCATTAAACCCGAAAAAAGATATGGTGTTGTGATCTTTGATCTGGAACAACCTCTTGTGTTGTAGATCAAGACGTGGTGGCCCCTCTTATGCAATTCATCACAGGTGCCTCTAATTGGAGCCTCTTGGATACCACCTGCTAAGCCGGGAATTAGAATTGCGATGGGTTTGTCATCACTCGACCAGTCGGAATAAATTGTCTCCAGTTCATCCGAGGTGTAATATCTACACCTTGGCAACAACCGTGGATACCCTTCAGGTAGGGTTTGCTGGCATTTTTCCTTGAATACCTGTGGGTTTTCTTCCCCTGGAAATGGATTCACGACATAATCAATCGTGAATTCACCTGGTAACAAATGATGATATTCATCAACTGTTTTCTCCACGTATTTGTCATCAATGGAGATGATTTCTCTAGCAAAGTGAACTTTGAACTGAGAACTGAAATCCCCTTTAAACGTGTACAAGGTTTGCAGGGTACCGTTGAACAAAGTCGGCTTTAACCAATATTTATATCCGTCTTTCAATTCTGGAATGTTTGTGCCAATGAAATCCTTTAATGGAATTGTGTTTGCATCCTCTTCTCCCTTAAGAGTGATTTGGACCGAATTTTGCTTGTCAAAAGTCGCATGGACTGTGTTTCTAAACCCCCAGCTGACCATCTGTTAGGAGAAGAGAGAAACTGAGCGGTGAACCCTTGGTTCGGCAGACTCTCGGCAAAATCGGGTCTCGGGGAATCGTGCCGTCGGTACAATTACGTAAGCATAGGGATTGGGTCGCGTGAAGGTTACGTAAGCGGTATTATGGAGTGTTACGTAACAGACGCGTAAACCCCGTTCGAATCTTTTTGCTTTTGACGCGTCGTGCTTCTATTCAAAACATCAAACTCATTCACAAAGATGGCTAAGAAAGACAAGCTGGCACGCTTAAGAGCGGCTAGAGCCGGTATTCAACTCAGTGATTCCGAAAGCGATCTTGAAGATGATAGAATTTATGATGAAGTTGATGAAAACACATATAGAGAGCATAAAAGAGATAAAGTCTTGAATGATGATTTCATTGTTGATGATAATGGAGGAGGTTATGCAGAAACAGGAGCAGATGATTGGGAGACTCCTCATGATTATTATTCAGACGATGGTAAAGAAGGTGAAAAGGAGAAGGAGAAACACCAATCAAAGATTAAAATGGTTTCCAACGGTCCAAATATTGCGAGCTATTTCAAACAACCGGGTTCAATGGATGGATTAAAAAAGAAGAAAGAAAAGAAGAAGCTCAACAAGAACGATTTGGATGATATTTTGAGTGATTTCACAACAAAATCAAAGACAACCGTTAAGAGAAAGAATCCATTTCAAGGTGTGGATGAAGTGAAGAAACCAAAGGTTAACACCAGCCTTGAAAATGAAACAATATTTTACACGGCTAACGATTTTACAGGGAATCCACCTTCATCTCCAACTCGTGAAAATGTTGGTGCCAATATACTTGATGATTTAAAAGAGGATCTGATGGTCACAGGGACACCCATGAAACCACCTGCCGCCTCGGTTGAAGTTGTGGTATCTTCCTCTTCAGATGATGAAGACGAAATCGTGATCTCAAGTAGAAAGAGAAATACAGTCCAGGTGGATAGATCTGTCATCCTAACTTCAAAGAAAGAGACAAAACCAAAACCAATCGATTCGTCACCTATTAAAACTGTGGGTTCTTCATCTCCAGGTCATACCTCAAACATTTCCATGGTTTCAAATACGTCATTTGAAAAAATGGGTGGTGAAGATTTCATTGGTGACGACGAAGAAGGTATTCAAATGTACTGGTTTGATTACACAGAATTGGACACCTCATTGCTCTTATATGGTAAAGTGAAAACCAAGGAGGGAAAACTGGTGTCGGGATGTGTTCAAATCAAAGGCATGAACAGACACCTCTTTGTTCTACCAAGGGAAAAAAAGCTCAATCTATACGGTGAGGAAAATGAAGAACCAAATGAAATCAATGGCTATGACAAACCATGTACTACAATCGACGTTTATGATGAACTCACACCATTGTTGATGGATAAGTATGGTTTGGAAACAATCAAGGCTAAGCCAGAAAAAATGAAATATGCTTTCGAAAATTTCGATATACCAAGAGAAAGTGATTATTTGAAGGTGTTGTGGCCTTATGAATTGCCAAAATCCCAGAATGAACCATTACCTGATTTATCTGGTGAAACCTTCTCTAAAATCTTTGGGACAAATACCTCAATTTTTGAATCTTTTGTTATGCAAAGACAAGTCATGGGTCCATGTTGGTTGACAATCAAGAACCCCGATTTTTCCTCCTTGAAAAATGCAACTCACTGTAACATTGAAATCTGCATTAGTGACCCAATGGATATCAGCGTCAATGGTGCAAAGATTCCACCACCGCCAATGAATGTAATGTCAATCAATGTTCAGCCATATTTGAACCCAGTCAATCAAAAGCAAGAGGTGGGTTCAGTGGCCTTAGCCTTGTACAAGGATTTATCACAAGAAGCACCAATACCGCCAGATTTAAAACCCGATTTTGAAATTGTTCTTGTTAGACCGGTGGCTGGTACCACTTCATTACCTGTTGGACTGAATAAATTGGCAGAGGAGAAGAATTTATCATTGAGGGCATTCAATAATGAAAAGATCCTCCTCAATTGTCTTGTTGGCATGGTGAAGAAATATGATCCGGACGTTTTCATGGGTCATCGTTTGGAAAATGTCACATTGGATATCTTACTGCATAGAATGAAGGATTTGGGTATTTCTCAATGGTCCAACATGGGGCGCAGGTCCCGTAAGCAATTCCCCGAAAAGTTTTCCAAGTCTACAGCAAGATTCAACTTGTTTGTCATCAGAGAATTATTGTCCGGTAGATTACTATGTGATATTTCTAACGAAATGGGTCAATCCTTAACCATGAAATGTAAGTCTTGGGAGTTAGCAGAAATGTTTGAGGTGGTTTGCAGGGGCAAGTACACACCGATTGAAGTCAATTTCTCGAATCCCGAAATTGCTCAGGATGCTCAAAAATTGTTAAGAATGGTTTCTGAAAATGCGATTGCCGTTCAAATCATTGCTCAAACGGCCTTTGGCATGAAGATTTTATCGTTGAGTAGGGAATTGACTAATTTGGCAGGTAATGCGTGGTCCCATACTCTTGGTGGTACAAGAGCCGGTCGTAATGAGTTCATTTTACTTCATGAATTCACCAAAGAGGGTTATATTGTTCCTGATAAGGAAACACGAAGCCAAAGACTCCAACAAAAACAACAGGCCCAGGAGGACGATAATCCTGATGAGGAGAATTCCACCACTAGCAACAAAAAGTCAAGATATACAGGTGGGTTGGTTTTTGAACCAGAGAAAGGTCTTCATAAGAATTATATTCTTGTCATGGATTTCAACTCACTTTATCCATCTATCATCCAGGAATTCAATATTTGCTTCACCACTGTTAAGAGATCAAATTTGAAGGAAGACGAATTACCCAAAGTGCCAGAGTCGTCCAATAGCGAACTGGGTGTTTTACCCCGTTTGTTACAACAATTGGTGAATAGAAGAAGGGAGGTGAAGGATAAGATCAAGAGTAAGAGTGTGACTGATTTTGAAAAGGCCCAATTGGATGTTGAGCAAATGGCCTTGAAAGTCACAGCCAATTCAATGTATGGTTGTTTAGGTTATGTGAATTCGCGTTTCTATGCCAAACCATTGGCAATGCTTGTCACTCAAAAAGGTAGAGAGATTTTAATGGATACGAGGCAGCTGGCTGAAAGTATTGGGCTTAGAGTTGTTTATGGTGATACTGATTCGGTGATGATTGATACAGGTACGGATGTGTACAATGAGGCCATCAAGGTGGGTAATGACTTTAAGGCTCAAGTGAATCAAAGGTATAAATTATTGGAGATTGATATCGATAATGTGTTCAAGAGATTGCTGTTACATACGAAGAAGAAGTATGCAGCATTTAATTCTGTTATTAATGCAGATGGTGAACAACTGACTTTAGAGGTTAAAGGTTTGGATATGAAGAGAAGGGAATATTGTCCACTTTCTAAGGAAGTGAGTGAGTTTGTTTTGAACAAGATTTTGATAAAGGATGATCCCGATGAGGCATTGAATGAGATTTACAACCACTTGGAGACAATCAGAGAGCAATTCGATAAGAATGAGATCCCAATGGTGAAGTTAAGGATTAATACAAAGTTGGGTAAGGATCCACAGAGGTATCCTAATGGTAAGTCAATGAGTGCAGTTCAGGTTGCATTGAGAATGCAACAGATGGGTAAGATTGTCAAGGCCGGCAATGTTATCACCTTTGTCATCACCGATTATAAGCAGGACGATGGTGTTCCTGTTGCTGAGAGAGCGCGTTCATTGACCGAGGTGCTTTCCACCAATAAGACTGCATTACAGAGTGGGACTGAAGCCTATAAGCCGGATAAGCTTTTTTATTTGGAGCGTCAACTGATGAATCCAGTCACCAGATTATTGGATACTGTTCCAGGGTTTGACATCGTTAAATTGGCCCAAGTGTTGGGATTGGAGGCTCATAGGTACAGTTCAAGGGCTCATAGAGAAACTAACGGTGGTGATTTTCAACCTTTGGAATCTACTATACCGGATAGTGAACGTTTCCAGTTTGTGGAGGATTTCCAAATAGAGTGCTCGCATTGCTCTCGGAGGTTCATATTCGGTGGGTTACAAAGCTCGCCAAATTACCAGTGGAATTTCAGAGGCTTGGAATGTTCTTGTGGAGAGATGGTTTCCTCTTTGAGTGTTAGCATCCAATTGGAGGCATTCGTTCGGGATTTGATTTCAAAATATTATCAATGTGTGCAAACGTGTGATTCATGTCATTTGGAAACACGGCAAATTTCTGTTTATGGGAAGAAGTGTATTGGTCTGCAGGGTACTGCAAACGAATGTAATGGTGTGATGCATTTGAAATTCACTGATAAGATGATGTACAATCAATTGATGTACTTGAGAAGTTTATTTGATGCCGAGAAGGCCAGGGCCCGCAGCTTGAAACCTCTCAAGAGAGAAGATGAAGTTGACCCATTACCTAAGGGTCAATTGGATGCTCTTGTTGAACAGAATCGGCCTCTTTTTGACATTTGGGGTGGTGTCGTTGATAAATTTTTGAATATCAATGGTAGAAGGTTTGTTGACTTCAGCTCCATCTTCAGATCATGATGCAGAGGGGGTTTATAGGGAAATAAGTAGAATAAGTATGGTAAAGCCATGGTTTTGAACATGATAGCACGTACCGCTCTCCAGGTCTGTTTTCGAATCATAATAAGGGGTTGTATAAAGAAATAAATAGAATAAAGGCGATTATTTGAACAAGGTGGACACTGATTCTCTTGCTGAGTGGACAGAATCAACAAGGGAATTCCAGAGGGATTCCTTCTGGGATTGCGATGACTTCTGCAATTCTTCAAACCCCTTCAGAGTATCCAATCTAACCGTCTTGACTTCGGGAAACTTGGCCTCTTCCACTTGGAAGTATTTGGCATATATGGAGCTTGAAATGTTCTCGTAGGTGCCTGGCAATGCGAAATTCAAGGAAACAATACCAAACAACCAAGGAGTCACCCATCTCACGGGTAGACTTCTGTTTCTTGCAACAATGGACCCCAGCAAGGTAGAAGAAAGAACGTAGAGAGAATTTGGCAAGAACTCGTCCTTTGGTGACACAATTGCCTTTGTACGGTCAATTGTCATTCCCCAATGTGAGACGGCAACCGATGAGTAAAAGTCCCATTTTTCATCCACATATTCATAGTACTCCTTGCACGTGGTTCTGATTCCCGAGGCAAACTGTTCCAGTGCTGGCGAAGTGGCAATTTGTGCACCAAACTTGTTGGTAATGATTTGAGCCTGTTTAGAGTCCACATCTTCTGGCTTTTTTTCAACCGTCACTTCGGGCCTACTAGATTCGGGCAATCCTGGAAGTGCAGGGGAGGTGTCGTTGGAATAGAAGTTTCTAGCCATTTCCGACTCCGAGTATAAAAGAGACGAGTTGTTGATAATTTTTGTCAAAAAGCTCATCCCTCTTCTTCTTCCAAGATCTGCACAGGTCTTCTATATAACGTTCCTCAGGGGTGGGTGGGGCTTTTTTGGTAGGGTGTTAGTAGGTAGTGGTGTTATTGGAAGTTATATACGTAGAAATGGAAGTCATTCGGAGGCTCTTGGTTGTTATTTTAGCACTTTTATAGATTTAGCGGTGATGATTACCGCCATCTGAAAGGAAGTCTGAAAGGAAGCCTAGTAATAATTGGCGTGGAGATAGTGTGGAGATGGTAAAGTGGAGATAGTGTGGAAATGGTGGCGTGGAGATGGTGGCGTGGGGCTGGTGGAGGGGAACTGAGACACTTTCATTTTGAATAACGGTTTGTCTACTGGATATTCATGTAGAAAATAATCATGCCATGTGAAAAGGTTGTCTTGTTGCAGTATACACAAATTCAATAAAGTTGACGGGGCCTCTTGGAAAGGGCTGAGCATTTTGACTTTGGCAATATATGTGTTGATACATATCAACGAGAATTAAGGGAGCCCGCTTTTGCACGGTTAGTTACGTGGAAGAAACAAAACCTTTAATTGATGACCACTTATTAAATTATGGTTTATGTGGGCTTTTTTGTTGCTTTCCACAATATGAATAATGATAGGAACATCCTCTGTAACTGTGAGCTCTGCTGAGCATTCATACATGGTGGTTAACAGAAGAGCTGACATTGGTCTCATAATTGCTGGGTTGTTTATGGTAAAGAGTGACGGCCATGGTTGTTGTTGTTTTAGAACATAGAAACAATTGACCATTTTCAACCTCAATTCTACCAGCATCTTTTGTTTGGCTATTGAGCATCTATGCATTGTCGTGGTGTTTTTTTGAGTACCTAGGCATTATCGTGATTGTGTAACAGATTGATCACTTCTGTTCTCTCTCTCTGCATCGAAACCGTTCATTGGGAAATAAGTGCTCGTTATTTCGACATATGATCAACGGATACATTGAAATTGATTTGAAATCAAGCTGAAAGATAGCAGGAAGAGGAAGACCTCACAATTGGTCTTATTTGGTGATAAAATATGACCATACATAAAATTTTTATCCTTCTCGTATGAGCGACTCCGTAAGCTGCTACTCGTGTTCCCTTAGAGTAGCTTGGAATTTAGTTGCAGTTTATGGCTTCTAAAAGGAAGTGAGTGATTTTTAGACCATTATTAAGGATGATCATTCTGGCGGTTCAAATTTAAAACACCATCATGCTGAGCATTTCCTTTATGTGGCCATTTGATGGTTTGAAATTGAGATACTGTTTTTACCGTGTAGAGGACCTTGCAGCTAAACATAAAGCATCTCATACTGCAAAAAAAATCATCAAGACAGCAAAATAAAAGACAACTCCATTGTTCCATTGTCAACTGTGTGTGCTGATTACGTGAAAATCTCAACTTTATGAAGCAGCGGGAGGTGAAGATCAGGGTAGATGTCTGCATTGTATCTCTATAAGCTAGCACAAACTGCACAGTTTCACACAAAATAACTCATTCATCTTTTCATCTGCTACTGGGTCCTCCCACTCACAACCTCATTAAGTTCATTTGCTTGCTGTGGAAATTTAAATTAAACAAGTCGGGGGATATAGTTGTATATAATGCATGCGGGTATGTCATCCGCCCTTGTTGACATCATCAAATTCATTGATGGAATCATTGACTAACTTTTTAATATCTTTCAAGAGGGTTTCATTATGCTGTTTTTGATCATTTGATGAATCCACCAATACCACACTATCGGACAATCTAAATGGTTCTTTTATCATCACCTTTTCCATCACCAATATCCCACTTTTTGAATCAAGACGAATATCATTCGGTGAATAAATGTCAACCAGCTTATACAAAATAAGTGCCCCCAACCCTTTCAGTTTACCAATAAGGGCCCTTTTTTGGAATTCCAATTGTTGTTTCCTGTGCAGTGGAGTCTTGGATTTATAAATCGTACCAATATCACCTGTTGTTAACTGTTTTGGCTGATGGGGTAATTTTGAAAACTGTGTTCTAAGAGACTGGCCTTTGATTGACAAACCACTATCCTTCAATAATTCAACCGATTTGATTGCTCTCATTGAAATCATCATCAAATCACCCTCTTTCAAATAGATCCAAACCATTCTTCTATGATAATTGTATGCATGAATCGTACCAGTTATCGGTCCTCCAAATTTCGGAACCACCCTCACCTCCATACCACAATACCTATCTAAGGTTATGCCTCCCGAATGTGTCTGGTTGTTCGAATGATGGGATCTCATTGGCCGCAAGATGGTCAACCGCTAGAGGTGAAAAAAAAAAACGTTGGAAAACTCAAAGGTGGTGCAACCCATTCCTCTGTCATGGTTCCCTCACCAACTCTTTTGCCACAAAGTATGGAATTGGGCATCCTGGAGGATAAGAATGAGTTGGTGGAGACAAGTGATGATCATTCTTCAATCTCATTGTCATTGGAAGATCCTCTCTTGGGAGATGAACCCATTGACGGTATAACTAATTATAACATCATATTGGAGTATCCTGAGTTACACTTTAAACATGATGAAACAATGAGGTTTGAAGAAGAGTTTAAAGATTGGTTTGGAGCTTTGGATATAAATATGGTTGGTACAATCGGTTCAATTGGTGGGAAGAGTTCAAAACCGTTGGATATCGATCAAGTATTATCCACTATAAAAGAAGATAATGCCAAGGCAATTGGTGGCAGTATAACTTTGAAGGCTGTGATTCAATTGATGTACTATGTTATGGGGGAATTTCATTTGGGAAGCCTAGAATCGGAGATTCAAGTGTCAAATAAAATTCAATCCAATGTGATTCAAATGGTTCAAAATGATCAATTGATTCCAATGATAACTTTTCTTATCAAAAGTAGAGCAGAAATTCTTACAGATGTATCTCGATTTGAATATCTCAAAGTCAATGAAAAAAAATTGGAGTTATGGTCAATGCAATTCTTTTATTGCCTAACAATACTCAATACCATTCTATTGGTTTTTAACACCAATGAAGAATTAAACAAATCAAAGGTTGTGGATCATTTAATAAATGCGGGCATTTTAAAAAATTTGATGAAATCAATAAATCAATGGCAATTAACATCAAAAAACCTGGAATCAAAAGAGGTTTCCAATATATTGGAGGCTATTTCATCAAATGATTCAAAGAATAAAGGTGACAAATTCTCAGCAAAATTACTTGCATCTTTCAAAATTAGAAATGTGGTGATTCTTTTCAATAACTTAATCCTCCTAATATTCGGTAATTTACAAAATGTTGCATCCACTAAGGAGTTTCTACAATTCAAATATGAGGATTCCAAGTCACAATTGGATTATTCCATTACATCAATGGATTATGAATATTATAAAAATGAATTATTAATAAGGTATCCCACCTTTACACCCAAAAAATACAAATCTTCCGATATAATTCAATTAACTGCAAGTCAATCCACTAATGAATTGATTAACGAATCAGAAGATGGTGATTCCAATTTAATCGATGAAAAGGGAGACCAGGATTCAATTTCAAACATCATCAACATTAAATCTCTAATGATTAATCAACATCAGCATTTGAAGAATAATAAACAGATCAATGGAATGATGCTGAGTAATGAACCACCGGATATTCATATTGCAACACCAATGCATTCTCCAACACTCACACCTCAACATACCGGTAATTCAAGAAATTATTCAAAGGTTTCGGAATTGAAACATCCAACAAGTGAAATCAAAAAAAAGTTATATGTAACTCAAGCCAACTTTCCCAACATTTGTCCACATGATGAAAACCCTCCACAAAGTATTAAGGATGCATCTGAATTTTTTTATCAATCAATTAAGGACGATTTCAATACCCAACAATTCATATCCACTTTTGAACAATTCATTCAAAAGGAACATAGTGTCTTGCCCAAATTTATTGATAAATTCAAATACAATGAAGAGGATATCAAAAACGATCCAATGTTTGCTGATGAGATCAACAGCTTGGTAAGGGTGGAACAATTTTATCACCAATGTCTACCTTATTTTAAATCTTTGATTCAGGTTCTCATCCAAATATTGGCCTCAAATATCATCCCTACTAAACAATCCAACGAGGAACAACCTAGACAAAGACAGGCCACCTTTAAAACAAAAAATGAGAAGCATCCTCCTTATGTTTTGAAGGACCTAAATGTCTTTGAAAGACAGAAATTGGAAATTAACCGAATGAAAGAAACAATGCTAAAAGCATCAACATCAATAATCTACATGTTGCAGGAATGGTTCAAGTTATCCCATGTCTTAAAGTTTGAATATTTCACGTCACTACTCTATGATGAAAACTATATGATCCAAATCTTTAGATATTTGGATAGTAATAGGGTCCAATCACAGAGTAATCCAAACTTCAATTTTAAGGATTCTGAATCTCATCTTTTGAATAGATTGGTTTATTGTGATTATTCAATATTATATCATTTGGAAGACCATAACATATTGAAAAAAATGATCAAATTGAACAACCCCCTCTTCAACTCCGGAAATGGGCCCAGTAAAGACAACCAATTAAATGATATCTTTACATTAAAGACAAATCTTCCACATCACCAACAGCAACAGGTTACACCATTATCATTTGTTTTACCATTTGTCCCTCAGGGTGCCAATTTTGAGATTAAAAACCCAAATTTAAGAGGTTGTATTAGTATAGCCAACATATTCAAATCACTGGAAAATTTAATAGCCAATTTCAAACTACAGAGGATTTATAAATTATTGGATATTAGACCAACGGAGATCTTAAGATTCTATTTGAATTTACATAATGAGAACTTTTTCAATCCAATATTGGGTATTATAAAGATGATTTCGCCTTTTATGGGTAAAAAATGGAGGTCTAATAATATGGATTTAATATCCTTAGTTTATTTGTTCAATAAGGTAGAAATTAAGGATATTTGGTTGAACAATGTGGTAAATTCAAGTGCTGAAGAGCGTGTCAACAAATCTTTTGATAATGAGTTCAGTCTAAGGTGCCTCATAAATTTCTATAATTTGGATAATTATGATAGTGAGGGAGATTTGAAGAGTGTTGAGTTTTTCAATGAGTTGGACCAATTCAAGGGTGATTTCTTTCTAAATGAATGTTTTAAATAATTAATAAATTTGCCAATGTTGCTAGCTGGTTTTTTTTTAATTCAATTATTAATGAATTTAGGTTGATCTCAAAAGGATCCACAATTTCCTTATTTAATTGTTCCAGTAAACCTTTGAATCTTTGATTTATTAATTCATCCAAAGATTGACTCACCACACTTGAATTTGCTTTCTGTGTTAGTTTAATGAACTGGTCCATCATTGAACAGAATAAATCAATTAATTCTATCAGCCTCCTCAATAAGCTGGGGATCGAGGATCTCGAATTGAACAATTGACAGCGTGAAATTGATTCTATGTAAGCCATATGAATTGATTTCAATTCCTCCAAGTTAAACAAGTTTGAGCTCTCTATTATTCTACCATCCCTTATAATCATGCCCTTTTTATTAAATCGGTTTTTGAATTCATTGAATGATTTATTCACAATCTCATTCAGAATGTATTGGTAGATCGTATTGATGAAAGACAAGAATTGATGCCTTAAAATGCTTAATTTCATAAATAACCTCTTTTGCAATCCTCCTTTGATTGGCTTTTTCAGCTTATTCAATTTCATCCAACCAGTGGCCAATTGATTCTCCACTTTTTTGACCTGTAACAGGAAATTAAAAATTCTTAGATATTCCCGATATTGAGAGCCTATGATTAGATGAACTTCCGGCAAGAGATGGTAGTCTAAAGTGAACATTTTCCAACCAATTACGCCATTGGATTCCAGATTTAACAATCTTGTGTCAAGTCTAGTTTTGACTTCATTGGGATAGTATGAAATTGATGTAGTTTTGATTGATTCTTGCAAAAGTTGAATCAATTTGGAACTAGTTAGTTGAGAAACCGGTGAATCTAGAACGGCCGAACCTTTGGTTATGATGGATGTTATAAAATCGCCCTTGTTCAAAAGAAGGAATTTATTCAAATTTGTTATCTCATCCAGGTATTGCCCTAGAATTGTCTCATCCAATCTAGTGATAATTTCAATATAGATGTTATGAATTGTTTGTGAATCTAATGGGTTTATATTTGCATAGGATTTTTGAAACTGTTCACACCAACTATTATCGTTGAGTACATGTGTGAGGTAATTGATCGTCAATCCAATCTGATAGATTTGGTCCACAAAAGAGAATATAAAGTTGGGTATCAGTGATCTATCTAGAGTGCTGTCAGTAATGAAAAAAGGTTCTGTTGTTGTCCCGTAGAGAATCCACGATTGCAAATTTGAAATATATGAGATTGATGATGATTCAAATAACCTGTGAGAGATTTCCGAAATTAGAAAATCCCCTGATTCTTCATATTCCTTTAGTAGTTCTAAGAATTTGTATTCTGGTAAGCTATCACTTTGTTGGTTCAGCCAGAGAAGAAATTTTAATTTGATGAACCAATCATTCAACGATGATTTTAATTGTATGAACCCGATGTTAGTTTCCTGAAAGATATCCGACAAATGGCTCGTAAACTCAGTGAGTACACTCTTAGTGTACTTTGAAACACCAATTGGAGTTTTATATTTTCTCAATTGTTTCAAGATAAGTGATAATTGTATGAATTCATGAAGTAGCCCCACTTGATTATACTGAAATAAATTGATATCTAGGTCCAGAACCATTTTATCCTTCTCTCCCCTGACGGAAGATTTAAATTTGAAAGACTCGGTATCTGAACCCATAAAAACAAATTGCAATTCATGAACTATGTCGAATTCTAAATCAAACGCATCTTGATCTGGCAACTTTTCCACAGCTAGGGAATCTGGAATTGGTTCATATAATGCTTTCAACTTGTTACAGATTTGTTCCACATTATTAATAGGGAAAGAGACGCCAAAACTACCATTAATCAAGTGATGACCAAAATCACTCACCCTGGCGTTAAAAGCAGCCAAACTACTTGGAAAAAATATCCCTTGTGCTTCATTGAGGATACTTTCAAATGAATCAAGTGATATGTCTCTAGGGCAATTAGATCGCACAATATCTCTAAGACTTGACATCTGACTGTAAAGAAAGGTAAACAAAAAATAATATGCTCAGTAATGATCATTACAAAAGTAGGTGTTGTAGAACCTTGAAGCAGATAAAAAATCGATAAAATGGATTAACCAATATCATTAAAAAGATAAATTTTTGTTGAATACAAATGAACTGCCATCGACCCCCTATTCACAGTTTTGTTTAATTTATAAGATTTTTGGTCTTCAATAACTTTACAATTTTAAATTACTTTTCTTATTCCTGAACAGATTCTTGTAAACTGTGTCAAAAAGGGTGTATTTTATGACGATGTACAGCACGACAATACCAGAACAAAGAGGTTGAGATATGTGAATTGGCATAGCTAAGACATGAGCACGATGTTGCTCATTAAATAAGCTAACACTCGGATGATAGTAGGCCTTTTATTCCAAAAATTTAATAACCAAGCTGTCCTCATAAAAGGAGCAAAATTCTCCTTGTATGTTATAGATATTATATATTGTAATCAACTAATTTGGATAGGATTCAGTCGAAAATGTTGAAAGACATTAATAATTAGTTTTAAAACTAATTGTGAGTGGTATTCTTGAGTAAAGTAGTCTAAATTTGGACACTCAAGGTTGATGTAGCCGAAATGCAAGAAAATAATGATCAGATTGGCAGATAAAGGAATGAATAAAGATTTAACAATCATCATCCCCATAAAGGTACCTATTTCTAAAAATATTTATTGTATATTTGTAATATCTACTTGCAGAGAAGTTTCCACATATATTTCTTCGATCATAAGATATCTATCATGACTGGAGTAACTAAATAAATAGAAATTGTCAATTAAGGGTGATTATTTGTAAACTATTCGACTATTTACATAAAATAATCATTAATAAAATAATCAATTGACTAAGCAATAAAGTCAATAGCAAGCTTCTCAAAGGGTAATAACACAATCAATAAAACCATTTTGTAAGCCTAAGGTTCAAATAAGAAATTGAATTGCCCATCCAAGGGCTAAAGTCATATAAGTAATGGAGTAAACTTCCGAAGCACCACTGAAACTTAATATAGCTCTTGCCTGTGTTAAATTATCTCTGTTGGTTGTAACTGTCATAAAATCGGTTGGAACAAAGTTTTCCAGCACAACACCTATAGCTAACACATCTAAAATATATAGACTAAAAGGTACCATACATGGTCACAAACAGTCCCTATTCCCAATATTTGAAGTTGTTAAATGGCTCCTAACGTAAGCAGAATGTTACTTCCAGAAAAGATACTATAAGGAAGCTAGTATATACAAGGAATAATATCAATGTGATTACAACCGGCATTTTCTTAATAATACAGTTTCCAGATTTCATTAGAGACGCCAATCAATGGTTTCAATCAATGGTTTACACCGATTAAACAAGTCTTATCTTCTTTGCCATACATAACTCAATAGATACAGTGGATTCCATCTCCTAAGCGTAAAATCTCATCAATCATTTCATAATTTCACTTAAAATTCTTTTAAAGGTGCATTTAAGAAATCAAATACAACCAATGTAATAGGGGAATTTCCATCTTTCCAATAAGCTGATCCTAGTCCTTATCAGAGAAGGTGATACACAGTTCCGCGTGTTATGTGACCAAAATGCTCAGCACTTTTTATATCTACAGTTTAATTCAAAGTGATAACCCCATCGTATGATGTTCGGACAAAAACCATTCTACTACTACATTTTTCAACTACCTATTGAGCATACTTTCAACTTTATAAGATACCTCCACGACTCAATTTCGACAAGTCCGAAAAAAGTTCTCCACTTTCCACTTCACCGCATTGGTCATTGGAGATCAAATTAATATAAAATGAGATTAAACCCTTCCTCTTGTAGTGACTTTAAAAGGCCATCGTTGAAACATGGAAGAGGTTGATTCTCTATTGATTGAAAACGTGAAATCATTTGCCGCGGGTGGGTTTGGTGGTGTGTGTGCAGTGCTTGTTGGTCATCCTTTTGATTTGACCAAAGTGCAACTTCAAACAGGTAACTATAGTAATGTTTCACTGGCCATTAGAGCCACGATGAAGAACGGACCCTTAGGGTTCTACAAGGGTGTGACCTCTCCTTTGCTTGGGGTCACTCCGATGTTTGCAGTCTCTTTTTGGGGTTATGACTTGGGTAAGAGGTTGGTGACCTCTTTTAGGGGCAAAGATCCCTTGGAACCTTTAACAGTGGGAGAGATTTCTACTGCGGGGTTTATCAGTGCTATTCCTACAACGTTGATTGCTGCTCCCTTCGAAAGAGTCAAAGTTGTTATGCAGATTGATAAGCAAGGTTCAAGCTTTGTTTCGACGGTTCGCAAGTTGTACGCAGAGGGAGGAATTAAGTCGATTTATAAAGGTTCCGCTGCAACGTTACTGAGAGATGGTCCAGGGTCAGCAGCATATTTTGCAACCTATGAAGTGGTGAAAATGTATTTGACTCCAAAGGATTCAGAATTATCTCTTGGTGCCATCACTGTTGCCGGTGGGTTGGCCGGTGTGGCAATGTGGACCGCGATTTTCCCTGTTGACACAATTAAATCCCTCCAACAGTCTTCGACGTTGAAACAGTCAATGGCCCAAGTTGCTTCAAATTTGTATAGAACAAAAGGCATAAAGGGGTTCTTCCCCGGTTTGGGGCCTGCTTTGGCAAGAAGCTTTCCTGCTAATGCTGCCACGTTTTTGGGTGTTGAATTGGCCAAGAAGGCCATGTCCTAGTTGTTTATATGTTTTAATGGTTATGATATGAAATACGAACAAACGAGCGAAGTGAGTTTGTGAGTGAGAGGAATCTGTGAGTGACTGTATTTATTCACTTTAACCACGGCGTTACTGCAGTCAACCGGTAGTACCTGGTTAAATGACACGAATAAACGAAAGAGCGAGTTTGTCAGGGAGCGCAGTGTGTTAATAAACGGTATCTGTGAGTGAACCCCTAGCCAGCGTTGCTAGACCTGAGCGTTGCTGATTAGTTGAATAGAATTCGTCGAATAAGATTGCCCGATGCACCTCAAGCTACGCCCTTTATCAATCAAGTGGGTACGTAGAAGTTTTGGATGGATGTAGAGGAAGGTCTTAGTTGAGTTCTGCGGTAGAATGAAGTGAGCTAAGACTCTCATTCATTAGTGAGTTACCACCTTAGTGGAGAAAGCATAATTTGCTCATATGGTCCATAGCTACATATGGTGGTTTAATTGGCGTTGAATATTGCACCGTAATAGTTACAATGCTTGTTTTTCTGCAGTGTTTGTGGATCAATGGTGACGGATTGGGGAATGAGGAAGTCTAGAAAATGAATATATTGAATCTTTTGCTTTAATACAATAAGGGAGCTAGTCTAGTTATGTCTACTTTAAACATGGTTCAGCATTGGGTAAAAACCTTGGATTGATTTAAACTCAGAAAACATCTATTACGTCTAAATACCCAACAAAATATTACCATTGTTGAAGATGACTGAGTATATTGTATTCAAATATAACATCAGTATTGGGTGGACAGTCAACCTTTTTCTCATTGAAGATCCCCAAAAGAACAAAGTAACACAGCTACTGTAGAATTCTAGCTTACAAAGAGTCATTGTCAATTTGAAACCCATTCTCATATAGGATGAATAAAACGCCCAAACTATGTTACACACCAAATATTAGCAAGTACTCGACAATACTCCTATATGAAGGCACATCAGTATCTGAAGAGTCCTCTTCCTCTTGGTAACAAAAAACATGCTCATGAGTTATAATCATAGATCTATAATCTACATTTTCTTTCCTATACCTACAGCATGAAAACAAGCAAATAAATTCATATCCAATGCCCCTACCTGATAACCATCCTCCAAATTCGTCTTTTCTCTTCATAATTCCCTCAAATTCCATTTCACCCTGGTTTTGCATTCAAACTCCCGGATGTTTTCCAAACCTTGTAGCATGACCAAATCAGTTCCCGGAACTTCTTTCAATCACTTGGAACCCACTTTGAGCCCCCGTTTTCAATCGAATATTCATCGTCTTTCTATTTTGCGCTGACGTAATCAACCGTCGATCACATGGTTCTTTTGCTATAGATGTCAATATTTATCCCAGTGGACGCCCTTCCTCACCTGAAGGAATATAAATATGCTTCTGAAGATAGATCCATCCTTACGAAATATCTTCTCAAGCCTTTTTGGTCGAAATTCGTCAACATCTTCCCGCTATGGATGGCTCCAAATATGGTGACTTTACTTGGTTTGGTCTTCATCATCGTGTCGGATCTCTTGGTTGTCTACTTCGACCCCAACTACGAATCCAATGTTCCCCAGTGGGTCTACTTTTATCATGGTGTTGCTGTTTTCATGTACCAAACATTCGATGCCTGCGATGGTATGCATGCCAGAAGAACGGGTCAATCGTCTCCACTGGGAGAATTGTTTGATCACTGCTGTGATTCAATGAACACAACACTTATGACGATTCAATTCTGCTCTGTGGCCGGTGTGGGCAAGACCTGGGTTGTCTTCATCACACAATTTTCATCTCTGGCAAACTTTTATCTCAGTACATGGGAAGAATACTATACACACAAGTTGTTTCTTGCTGAGATCTCGGGTCCTGTGGAGGGGTTGTTGATGATCTCCCTTGTCTTTATTGCCACGGGTGTTTGCGGTAAAGAGTTGATCTGGAAACTGGAATTGTTTGAAATCAACGGATTGGTTGTCACTTCCACCTACTTGTCCGCACTTGCAGGCGCGATTGTTATGTTGTTCAGCATTTTTTCTGCTAGAAGAAACGTCATTGACACTCTCAAGCAAGACAAGAGAGAAGACGAGATTTCTCAGGCTCAACTGGGATTACTACCCTTCTTTGGTTATTACATCACTGTTTTTGCACTTTTGTACCTTCACCCTGTCATCATTGAGGAGCACACCACAGCTATGGCCCTGACAATCGGTGCCACTGTGTCTTTTGCTGTTGGCAGAATCATCACCGGTCATTTGACCAAACAGGACTTCCCATACTTGAACTTACCGATGATTTTACCAATTGTTCAAATCATTTCTTTAGCCATTGGTTGGTCCACATGCAGAGTTGTTTGGTGTGGGTTGACATTTGCTGTTGTTTACTATGGTGTTTTTGTCACTGAAATCATACACGATATTACCACCTACTTGGATATTTGGGCTCTTTCCATCAAACACCCAAAGAAGTTGAAGGATTGAAGTGAAACCAAGTAACCAAGCACTTAAAATGAAGAGTGTTTATTTTTTATATATTCAAATTAGAATGTGATGGAGAGGGGTGGTTACCGTAGCAGAATGATCGTACATACCATTCAATTCCTGAATTGAAACTAGAACGAGGTGACCTACACAAAACCCCAATCAAAGCTTAAAACGAAGAGTGTTTATTTTTTTTATATACAAACTAGAACAAGTCAATTCAACACAACCTTATTTTGCTTCGGCAGGAGCAGCAGGAGCAGCCTGAGCAGCAGCCTGACCGTTCATACCACCCAATTCCTTCTCCAATTCCATCAATTGGGTTTCACCGAAGATGGCAACTGCCAATGGAACACCCAACAACAACCCTGTGGTGGTCAAATACCAGAACCCGGTGCTCAACTTTTGGGTCAATGTCTTGACACCGTTGGTGGTGAAAGAAATTGAATCCAATGCAATTTGTCTTTGCTTTGGTGTGAGAATGTCCTTCAAAGCTTGAACTCTTTCCAACAAAGTCTCGTTTGGATCAAAATCATCATCGTCATCATAATCTGATTCTTCCTCTTCTTCTTCCTCCTCTTCCTCTTCTTCGAGTAATTCCTTTTCAACGGCTTCAACAGCGGCTTCCAACTCGGCCTCGACCTCAGCTTCTTGAATGAATTCTTCTGCTTCTGCAACAACAGCTTCAAGAGTGGCCTCAACCTCTTCTGGAGTGTAACTTTCCTCTAGTGACATTTTTATATGAAGAAGAAGGGCTAATAGATGGACGACGAAAAGTGAGAAAAATTTGTATGTAGAAGATGGGGTTACGTAAGCGCGTAGAAATGCTTACGTACTCAAACTATAAGGATCTGCATGTTTGGAGCATTCTGGTGACGACCTGATCCAACTGAGGGTTTTCACTTGCGGCTGCCACTCTTTCTTTATCGTTCAACTGTTTATTCACTTGGTTTTCGCTTTGATGAGTTCCTTTCTTCACCTTTATCACCAATCTGTATCTGTTTGAAATTGATCTTTGCAACCTCACCCTGATTCCCAAACCAATAAGTGTTGCAAGGGAGCAATGAGTTATTGTGGGTGTTATCAACACCGTGATAGATCCTCTTGAAATTTCTGTTGGATCCACAATTTCAATATCTTTCAAATTCACCACAGATAGCTGTCCCAAAGTGAGCGGATGTTCTGGGTCTGAAATTGATGAAATCAAGTCAAACACCTCCTGTTGATCAACCAGATCAACCCTTCCAGCTTCATCTCCTTCTTCCTTCCCTTCAAATGTCAAATTATTCAATAAATTGTTCAAATAGGTTTGAGTGGCAACATGGGTACTTTTCAACGTTTCCGTCTGCCTTTTTGGCAAGGATTCAATGTTCTTCACTTGTGGATTCGAGTTGATCAATTCTTCTCCCATCTTGACGCCTGTTTGCCTTGTTTTGATGTTTTGATGTGAAGGATGGCTGGTTTGTAAGCTACAAAAATTAAAAATCCGGCTGATGAGATCAAATGTCTACCTCATTTCTTCATCTATTGACACCAAATGAGCTCCCTTTTGATCCAATCTACACTGAAAGACCTTGAACCCTCCTTAGATGAATGTCCACCTATTTTGACCCAATTGGCCCACTCGATTTACACCTCATCCAAGTTTTCCATTCCTCTGCAGGCCAATTATGAGATCGGACGGATCCATATCTGCTGTTATGTTGCCCTGGTCCATTTCCAAGAGAAGCTCCAATTGGCAGAACCACTGGTGAGCAAAATCCCCCTTGCAAAGTCGAAACTAGGTCCTCTTTTGGCCCAATTCCGTGCACTCATCACCAATAAGGAACCAGAGACTCCAACTACCAATCGCATCCATGACGTGCTTACGCCCAAGTCAACACCCAGAACAAGCTCTCGTAGTGGCCGGACTCCAAGAACAAAGGCCCAGCCGGTCCATCACCACCAATCCTCCGTCAGGCGAAACCTCACTAACCAACTCATGAGCGAATCCTCGTTATCTGGATCAACTGCAATCCCAGACAGCTTCATGACACCTCCAGTCACCCCACGGAAGAGAGGAAGGCCTCCTTCAAACAACCCAACCCCCAAGAAGTCGAAAAAACCCCTCACCTCCTACGAGGTGGTCACCTTCTGCAACTCATTCTACATCCCAAGGCATCTCACAATAAGGGTACTTTCGATGCTAAAAAGATACGGGCACAACCATAACTCCCAGTGGGGCCTTTTGACCGGTCTGGTGGGCCTCCTCTATCGACAACTCAACGCCACGCTGCTCCAAACCCAATTGGGTCTCTGGAGCAAGGTTCTCCGCAACTTACAAATCAAACAAGAAGGCGGACTTTCTTCAGACCAGGTGGATGAATGGGTTACAAAAATCACAGAATTGTATTCAGAGACCAAATGGATCCGAGAGGCCCAATATGACCATGAAACCACGGTCGAGGTGAACTGTGAAAAGGACGTCTTTGACTCCCTCGGTTCCTTTTTAAACGGTGGTGATTATCTTGGCGAAAAACAGCAACTCAAGTGGATCAAATGGTGTGAAACCCTAAACAACCACGTCTAACCACCCGCGCCAAATTCACACCCAATATCACACAATGTCCGACTCCACACCCGATGCCGAGCTGCTGAGCACCCTTACGTCATCACCACACAAATTTTTTTCAGCCAGCTCTAATTTTTTTCGTTCTTCATTCACAGTCCTGTTTTCTCCTCAAAAGAGCTCCAAAGCACCCTTTCGAAGATGTCTAAGAGGTCCAATGGAGAGATAGACTCTTCAGAAATTACCGGGAAAAAACCCAAGTTGTTAACTGTTTTAAACAACGATTTAGCAGCCGAAGCAGTCGATTACGATATTGAGTCCGAAGTGGAATCAATCGTCTTGGACCAGGACTACGTGGGCAAAAGTGACACAGTTTGGCAGTCGACGGTCTCAAGCGTCGTCCAATCAGTTGTTTCGATCCATTTTATGCAACCTGTGAATTTCGACACGGAATCCTCCCTGGTTTCGGAAGCTACAGGGTTTGTCGTTGATGCAGTTAACGGGATCATCTTGACAAATAGGCACGTTGTGGGTCCCTCTCCATTTGTGGGTTATGCCGTCTTTGATAACCATGAAGAGGTTGAGGTTGTGCCAATTTACAGGGACCCAGTCCATGATTTTGGGTTCCTCAAGTTCGATCCAACCTGCTTGAAATACATGAAAGTCAACGCTTTGAAGTTATCCCCAGAGAAGGCCTGTGTTGGTGAAGAGATCAGAGTCATTGGTAACGATTCCGGTGAAAAGTTGTCGATCTTATCCGGGTTCATCTCTCGTTTGGACAGAAATGCTCCAGATTACGGTGCCCAAAGTTATAATGATTTCAATACTGAATACATCCAGGCAGCCGCGTCCGCATCCGGAGGATCCTCAGGTTCCCCTGTGGTCAATATAGAGGGTGAAGCTGTTGCGTTACAAGCCGGTGGTTCAACAGAATCTTCGACCGATTTCTTCTTGCCAATCTGGAGAGTGAAAAGAGCCCTGGAATGTGTCCAAAAGGGCGAAGAAATCACTAGAGGTACAATCCAAGTCCAGTGGACCCTGGAACCCTTCGACAAGTGTAGAAGGCTCGGGTTAACAGGCGATGTCGAAGGTAAGGTGAGATCACTTTCTAAGCCCGGTAAGGAAGTCAATGGTATGTTGGTGTGTGGAATCACACTACCAAAGGGACCTGCTGATGGGAAGATTTTGGAAGGTGATTGTTTGGTCAGTGTGAATAATCAATTGATCACATCGTTTGTTCAAGTGGATGAAATATTGGACAATTCCGTGGGTCAATCAGTGGAAATCGTTATCCAAAGATCCGGAAAAGAGATCAGTCAGTCGATCCAAGTCGGGGATTTGCACACAATCACCCCTAACAGGTATGTTGATGTTTGTGGTGCAACTTTCAATGAATTGAGTTACCAGTTATCCCGAATTTATGGTATACCCGTCGGCGGAGTGTATGTTGCCAATGCCACAGGGTCTTTCCAATTAGGTAACGCAGAATTGACCAATTCCTGGATCATCGATTCGGTCGATAACAAGCAAACTCCGGATTTGGACACCTTCATTGAGGTCATGATGGATATACCCGATAAGGCCTTTGTTCCTATTCAATACCATCACTTGACCGATATCCATGTGCCCTTATTCAAGGACATTTTTATAGACAGACATTGGAACAAGGCGATAAAGATGGCAACAAGGAATGATACAACCGGTTTGTGGGATTTTAAGACTCTGCAGAAGGACCCAATGCCAGCACCTACCTTAGAACCCAAGAGAGCAAAGTTCATGGATCTTCCTATTGAATACCCCCAGTGTAAGCAATTGAGCAGATCGTTCGTCCAGGTGGAGGCGACATATGAAATCCCATTGGATTCCTTCACCGGCCACGTGAGAAGAGTTTACGGTGTTGTCATTGATGCTGAGAGAGGTCTTGTTTTTGTCTCGAGACACTGTATTGCGCACGACCTATGTGATATCAACGTCACCATTGCCGAATCTGTCATTGTTCCAGCAAAGGTGGTCTTTCTTCATCCAACAAAGGGTTACTCCATTATCCAGTATGATTCTAAGTTGGTTCTTGCTCCTGTCACCACTCCTATTTTTGATCCAACTCCGCTGGATAGAGGTGACAAGGTGCTTTTTATTGGACATGGGAAGAACATGAGACCGATCATCGATGAAACCAAGGTGATGGATGTTGGGCTGATGAATGTGCCAACCAATTCCAATGCACCAAAGTATAAGGCATCCAATGTGGAGGCAATAGTAATTGATTCTCCACAGGGCCAGAAGTGCTCTTCTGGTGTGATGGTCTCGATGGAGACGGGGGCAATCAAGGCATTTTGGGTTGCATTTGATGGTGAAGAGGACAAGTTGTACACAACCGGTGTTAACGTGGCTGACATCATGTGGGAGCTGGATCTTTTATTGAAGGAGAATCTTGTGCCTAATGTTAAGACCATTGAGGCTGAGATGGGGTCGTTGTCGTTGGCAAATGCCAGAATCAACGGAGTTCCTGAAGAGTACATCCTTGAAATCGAAGAAAAGGCCAAGGATAAGTATCAATTCCTTTATGTCACCTCGGTGTCTATTGGATTGAATAACGAAGAGGTGACCAAGCTAGCTCCCGGTGACATTCTTTTGGAGGCTAACGGGAAACTCATCACTAGGTTCAGGGATATCGATGATATGATAAGAGTGTCCGATGACAGCTTGAAGATGAGGGTCATCAGAGCTAAGATGGTGGTTGATTTAGATGTTCCATTGCAGAGTTCCAAGAGGGATGACGAGATGTTCCTCACTAAAAAGCTCATGACTTGGTCTGGTTGCACATTCCAAGCACCACCACAGGGTGTTAGACAGGTTATCAATCATTTGCCTTCTCAGATCTATTGCACCACCATGGCCTCGGGTTCTCCAGGTAGATTTTATTCCGTGGGAATCACTAACTTCATCACTCACGTCAACGACCAAGAGGTGACGACGATTGATGGCATGTTTGCAGAGGTCCAGAAGGTCAAGGAAGGTCAATACGTTAAGGTTAGAGTTGTCACTTTTGACCAGATCCCAATGGCAATAACACTCAAGGTGTGTTATCATTACTTTGAAACCAATCAACTCAAAAGATTGGACTCCGGTGAATGGGTGGCTGTCAAGAAGCAAGAAAAGTAAAAGGATTTAATTAGATTCAAAAGTATCTGTATTGTTTTAAGATCATTATTAATGGGTAATGCCAATAAATAGGCTAAGCTACACTTCAAGGGTAAAGTGTCAATTCCAACTTTGGATTATTATCACTACAAACGACATTATACATACAAACCCACATCTACTGCTAACACTATAATCTAGCTTATTCCTCTATATACATGAATTCTTATTTACATATGTGGTAATAACTTTCTTAACTTTTCTCTCTGAAAAGCGTTGGCATTGGCAGTTCCTCTTCTGGACTTCATCACCGACTTTGGAAACCCTGCATTACCATGCTTTGCACCCTGGACACCTCTTTTGAACCCGTCTGGACCTCCTAACTTTCTCCAACGCTTGTACGTGGCTCTGTGGGTTCCTGAGGCGGCTCTAAAAGCGGAAAAAAGCCCAATCGAGGCACCAAAGCGGCTTGACAACGTGGAACTCACCGGAGCACCAACTGCTTTCAATAAGGCGGTAAACATGACAAGTATATGGATGAAATGGTGTCTTGACAAGCGCTGAAAATTTTTGAAGATCTCTCAGAATGCCCTCTCTCTTTAATAAACATCCCAATAAATTGACTCTAAAATGGCCAATAGGCCCCCAAACAGGTGGAATTTTGCACCAGACATATCCAATGGTGTTGCAGATTTACCATATGTGATTTTTCCCGAAAACCAGACTCATATGAGGTCACAAATGGCCAAATCGGCCCAAATTTCGAACGATAACGATTTTAAATCGGTAAAACTGGTCCAGGGGAAGAAAGTGAAGTTTCAAACCACTGGATCTGTGGCCTTAAGTATCACAGTACCGGATCCCCGCTTGGATCGGATAAAATCCGATAAGGCAAAGACGAAAATGCTGATCAAACCGGTGAATAAAATTCAATTGATGAAATGGGGTTATGATGATCATTCCATTGGCCCACCACCATGCAAAGAGATTGTGGTATGGAATCTACAATCAACCACCACCTCCATGATGTTGAAAAACCATTTCCAACCATTTGGTGATGTTTTAAAGGTGGATATTGTTGAAGACCCAGAAACAGCGGTACCAATGGGATTAGCCAGACTAACTTTCAATGGAGACTTCCAGAGGGCCCACTCTGCTGCTATAAACGCTGTGGAGAAGTGTAATAGAAAATTGACAATCCAAGGAAGAGTTATACGATGTGGTATCAACACAAAGAATGAAGTGTATAATATGGTTTATGAAAAGACAATGGATGCAAAAAGAGCGAGAAAAGAACGTATGGTGGATGAAGAGAGGAAAAAGGCATTGGATCAACAGAGAAAACAGCAAAAACAATCACTAATACAGAAATCTTCAGTCCATCCTTCACAGATGATCCCTATAGACATGCATATCTCACCACATGATAAACACATTTTACCCACATCAATAGCTAGTTTGCCTCCAGGATTCAAGGAGGCAATCGGACGCAAGGCGTTTATTCTTATAACGAAGAAATCGGTCCCAACCCAGTACCTTCATCAGGAGGAGGTGAGATCTTGGTTAAGGGGTATTAAATTGGTACATATTTTAAAGGATGAAAGTGGGTTCTACGTCACATTCAATTCTCCAGAAGAGGCCCAGTATTGTTTTGACACCTTGGACTCAACTTGGGTCTTTACCGCAATGGGTGCAAGGTTGAAATTGTTGATGACATTGTATCTACCTAATGAATGGATGCATAAATCGAGAATTGGAAAGCTAATAGAGACGATTTTCCCAACAATCTTTTCATCAAAAGTTCCTATGTCTTTGCCGCCTGGCGTGGCATTACCAAAGGCACCACAGAGGCTCACAAACAAGAGTGGAAAGAGTGAATCCGAGGTTAAGCCGCTCAATAATGTGGAAGCCACAAAGGTGATTCAGAGAGAGTTGGGAGATTATCTAATCCAGGATATTTATGGGACGACCATTAACAAGATGATCAAAATGGCGTTAGAGTCCCCAATGGTTCAGAGCAAGAGACAAGAGTGGCAAGAGCTGAAAATGAAGGAGAAGGAAGAGTCAATGAAAAGCTTTAAGTTGAATCCAAGCAATCAAACAATAGCCACGATTGTCAAGTCCTTAGATGTCAATTCGCTCATTGGTAAGAAGAAGAGCCCTGTCAAGAGAGTCAAGAAGATGATTCGTGTTTATGACGAGGAGGAGGATGAAGATGAGGTTGAACCAGTGAACGAGAAGAAGAGGAAAATCATCGAAGAGGAGGACGAATCGAAGGATTCAAGATCTGACAGTAGTGAGGTGGAAACCCCAACAACAACAACAGAGCCTGAACTGGAGGTTGACCAAGAAATGTGGGATGCCTCAAATGCAAATATTACCACACCAAAGGAGGTCTTATATGCACCAACTTTCAACGCACCACAACCCGTGTTTGAAGACGACCTAACGAATTTCAAGCCAACTTTGGCATGGCTTAAATCGTGCATTAAAAGTGATGAGGATGTTGATATAATTAAGAGGCTATCGGCAGAAACTCCGGATAAAGAGGAGATCCCCAATCTGGAGTATTGGGGGTGGAAGCACATGGAATCCCATAATCTCTATCAAGCCCTCACAAGCAATGAACAGTCTGAAGAATTGGAGGGGGATAAGTTTGATTTTGAGGAAGAGGTTGTTTCTAATCCTCTTCTTAAAAACAAGACGGGATCATTCAAAACTGAACCCTTTAGAAGAATACCGGATTCTGAAAAATACCACTATTTGATGCATCGTCGTCGTTTGACCCAACTGAACCCGGTTTCCGAAGTTCAAGATGAGGAAAACACCAATATGACATCCCATGCGGCGGTCCAAAGTTCCCGTGTTAATAGAGCAAATGAAAGAAGATTTGCGGCGGACATTGCAGGGTCTAATTTGGAATTGAATAAATTGAACAAGAGAAAAAAGCCGGTTCAGTTTGCCCGCTCAGCGATCCACAACTGGGGGCTTTATGCATTGGAGAGTATTTCTGCAGGCGAGATGATCATTGAATATGTTGGAGAGAGGATTCGTCAACAGGTTGCCGAATTGCGCGAGAAGAAATATTTGAGGTCGGGTATTGGGTCCAGTTATCTTTTCAGAGTTGACGAAAATACGGTTATTGATGCATCGAAGAAGGGTGGTATTGCTCGGTTTATTAACCATTGTTGTGAACCCTCCTGTACGGCTAAGATCATTAAAGTCGATGGTTCAAAGAGAATTGTGATTTATGCCTTGAGGGATATCAAGAAGAATGAGGAGTTAACCTATGATTATAAGTTTGAAAGAGAGACTAATGATGCTGAGAGAATCACGTGTTTGTGTGGTGCACCTGGTTGTAAGGGCTTTTTGAATTGAAGACCAAACGAAGGAAGTGAGTTTGAGAGCGCCTCATGTTTATATGGTGGATCGGGTTGTGTTAGGGCCCAAATTTGAATGGGTACCGGTGTAGATTTATAATAACCTTGTAAGAGTGAAAACAAGGATAATGAACGAATCAGTTTGTGAGTGAAATATGTTTAAATGGTGTGCTTGGTTACTGAGAACTAGTTAAGTCCCTCATTGGAAGGTATTGTCATTTACAATGAGTTCATCATGCTATAATTTCTTCTGTTATAATGTTGACCATATATTACCTTCTTTGAGTTCAAATTCATTCAAGATATCTAAAGTGTTATATGCTTCTAGACTCAATATTGATGATATAATTGGCCACTATTTTTCTATAGCACTAGTATTCTTAGAAGGAAATATTGGCTTGTTTTTGCACCGATCCAGTTATCCAAGTTAATGCTGAGCCATTAAACGCTCATCTTGGCGCCAAACTAATTATATGCTTAAACTCACTTTGTTTGTTTATGCATAGAACAGATCCATTTTCTTTTTGCCTTACTGTTGTTTGTAGAAATTGAACGGATCTATTAGGTACAGTAAAAGGTCCGTGAAATTAATGGAGAATGGAATGTCATCTAATCAGTTATAAATGCCATTTAAACCGTTGAACGGTGTAGTTAAGACAACATTCTAGCACTTACATTGTGCAAATCCACTAACAAAAAAACAATCTTCTTTGTCTGGTACACATTAAACTCCTTATTCAGAAACCAATTTCTTAATGCACCAATGTATAAGTAGGCCTTGCTACAAACTGGTCTTGCTTTGTTTCTAGTTCTAATGACATTACTAAGTTGATTGCACAATCCTTACTCACGGGCTTGTGTGACTATAATTGATTTGCTCACACAAATCGAATCCCGGATGTCGGGTATTGGAGGTTTAAGAGAAAAGACCCTGTTAAATCATGCCTTGCTCCTGTCAATAACACCAAGGCTTTGCTTTTATTTGTTATACTTTAAGGTTGTCTCTACCATCTGCTTTAATTTACATCAGGGAGACGTCAAGTTGTAATAAGTGAAAGCTATTGTTTCATCCAAAGTTCATGCCAATTTCATTCTAAGTTACCTTTATACTACCGCATCTAAACTCCCTTGTTGCTCCTGCCTCATCTTTTATTACTTTCAATTTAATTGGACTAAATTGAGTGTGTATCTTTACATTCAATAAGATGCTTCGGTTGTGCTTAATTTGAGTTCATTCTTACAGGACCAATTCTATCATATCTAACAATATCACGCTTTATAACAGCACGTAAAATGCCAATTTTTGCCATAATGATCCATATCTATCATTGGCAAGTGTAAATATCGGAGTTGTTTGCCAAACCAAACAGCATCCCTTTGAAGGAGCTTTTCCATCATCTTTTTCTTTTCTTTAACCAAAGCAAGCTCCATGCCTTCTCTTACCCTCTTTAATCCACCATTACTGTGTCTCAGCTGTCTTTCACCTTAATTCAACCACAAGCCTTTGCCTCAAGTGAATCATTTGTTTCTCCTCTAATTCAATTTTCCCTTCATCCTTGACCCAAGAGAGCTGTCTATGTAACTGAACAAGCCACTTGTTTTTTCAATTATCCTTCAGCTTCACTCAAATTAGCCATCTCTTCCTTAACATAACATTTGACCTACATTTGAGATTCATCACTAATGGTTTTGCTTTTGTCTATTTCTTAACTCATCTTGTTCATTGTTACTATCATATAAATTCACCATTTGGAAACATAATCCATTTTATTGCAGCCAGCATTATATCTATCACCACACTTCTCCTAATCTTCATCTTCTTACGATTCAATTTCACTTCTGCTTTGTATTCCTCGTCAAGACCCCAACCATCCCTCATTCCATTTCTCTTGCTTTCATTCAGCTTCCTGGTAACTTATCCGGTTTAATCCTCATGAGTTAACTAACAGAATACTAATTACTAATACTTGTCTAAATATCCTCCTCAAACCTGCCCTTCTCCATCGCAATCAATTAATCCTCAAAGTAGACCTCTTTGCCTCTACGCAATTCCACTTTGGCTACAAGACCCACACTTAAAGTCTTCTTGTGTCTTTCCTTTCATCAACTTATCCAGCAAGCTTTCTCTCAGATTCAATCTCAAATTCACCACTTACCCAATCCTGAATCGACTTGGCTCCTTCGTTTGTTTCTTAACCAAAACCGATACAAACAAAAGTACCGTTACTGCTTTCCTATATGCGCCATTATACTCACTCACAAACTCACTTCGTCGTTTGTGGTACGTGGCTCCCCCGTGGCTCCCCCGTGGCTCTTGCTGAGCACTCGCCCTTGACAAGCGTGGCGAATTTTTTCCGTCACCACTCAGTGCCATACCCATCTTCATCCAAATGTCAGACCAAATGGACACCGGCAGAGACCGCTCCAGATCCCCAGTGAGAGACAGCTTCCACGAAGACGCTCCACCACAGCGTAGGGAATACAGAGACCACAGGGACCGCAGAGACCGCAGAGACAGCAGAGGCGGTTACAGAGACTCGAGGGACCAGAGAGGCCCTCCAAGATACAGAAACCCATTGGCGGAACGTATTGGTGTGACCCCTGTGAACAGAGTGTACGAAAACTCTGTTTTCATTGGGAACTTGCCTTACAGTCTTCAATGGCAGGACTTGAAGGATCATTTCGCCCAAGTGGGACCTATCATCAGAGCAGATATCGTTTCCCAAAGAGGCAGATCAAAGGGTATGGGTACGGTGGAATTTGCAGACAGAGCCACGGCAGAAAGAGCCATCAGCATGTTTGACAGATCGGAATTCCACGGTAGAGAGATCTTCGTGAGAGAGGATCAACCTCCTCCTGAGAAGAGAGACACGTACAGAGATGATCGTAGGGACTACAGAGATGATCGTAGGGACTACAGGGATGATCGTAGGGATTACAGAGACCCATACAGGGAGCCATACAGAGATGACCGTAGAGGTGGTGACAGATACGGTGGTCGTCATGGTGATAGGTTCCCCCCACCACCTCCTCCCCCACAATCAATTGACGGTTTTGAGGTTTTTGTCGGTAATTTGCCGTTTACGATGAGATGGCAAGACTTGAAAGACATGTTCAGAGAATGTGGCGACATTGAGCGTGCCGACGTTAAGGAAGGACCAGGAGGTAGATCGAAGGGGTTTGGTACAGTGATCTTCAGAACCCAGGAGGCTGCTGATGCCTCGATCGAGAGATTCAACGGAGTTGAGGTCATGGGCAGAAGATTGGACGTCAGACACGGGAAGTTCTCCAAGGCTTTGCAGGGATCAGGTTCCACAGCAGGTGGTCATCCACAAGGCTCAAATGCCCCTCCACGTATCAGAACAGACGGGTTGGCCTTGAATTCCGACTTGACCTTGGGTGTTCAAGCAGACGGTCCTCCATCCAACATCCTCTTCATCGGAAACTTGCCATGGGAAACGGCTCAATCAGACTTGTTTGACTTATTCGGCTCAATCACTTCCGTCATCAAGGCTGAATTGCAGTACGGCAGAGGTGGCAGACCAAACGGTAACGCAGTTGTGGAATTGGAGAGCGAAGACCGCTGTAACTCCGTCATCTCCCAATTGAACGGTTATGAGTACGGGAATAGAGATTTGAGAATCTCCTTTGCCAAGTTCCCATCTGAGGAGGAATTGGCCAAGTTGAAGGAAGAAATCGCCATCAGCAAGGCTCAATCCGAGCAAGTCCAAGAAGAACAGGCCATTCCACAAGCTCCAGCTACCAACGGCGCTCCAATCGAGGAACCAACATTGGACGCTCCAATGGATGCCCCAATGGATGCCCCAATTGAAGAGGATGCAGATATGATCGAGGAATAAGGTTTCTTTGTTTTTGTAACAATATCATCTAAAGTACTGTTTAATGTTTAGAAAATCCCTTTTGTTTGTTTTCAAATGAGAGTTATTACACTGTAGAATATAGTTTATATTGATCAGGGTGAGCTGACTCACCACTGCGGAGAAATCGCCAAAGGAACCAACGACAAGAGGCTTTTATTATTCAGAGCAATGAAATCTCTAGAACTGATCTTCTTTTAATGGTGTCTTTCGTCCAACCTCATGACTAATCTTACCTCAATTCCCGTCTCCTCTTTAATCCTGCTTCAATCCTGCCTCAATCCTGCTTCAACCCCCGCTTCAATCCCTTCTTGATTTTCTCTATTCCAGTCAATTTCTTCGTAGCACCCCCCTCAGGGTACTTTATAGCATCAAAAATGAAATCTAAGAATCGTTTACCATATTCGTCTGGAGGTATAGCGCTGATGATATTCCTATCATGTTTGAGACTGCGGAAAAACGTCTCAAGTCTCTTCCTCGTGTTGTAATTGGTTAAACAGTCGATCACCCCTAAGTAGTAGATCGTGTCCATTGGGGAACTATTCACATCCATACCCCTTATTCCACCGTCCATATCCATTATACCATTTCTTAGATAGTGGTCATCGACAAATGAAGATAAACCATATGCCTGTTCATCCTGGAGTGCCTGTGAGATCTCATGAATGCCAACCAATAGTGAGTAGTCCATTATATTCAATTTCTTCAACAATTGAACATCCTTCCTCAATTGGATCTCCAATTCGTCCCTCTTCTTCTTTGATAAATAGATGAATTGTCGGTCCTCCAAAAAATTCAGATCCTTGCCGCAAGCTTCTGGCTTGGTATTCCTCCGTCCTAATGTAGACCCCTTCAAATCGTACGTTCTGTGCATTTTTTTGTTCGGGGGGAAAATATTATTCATCACGAGGATGTGGACCTTCTGAGACCCGGTTGCAGTTGGAACCTTCAGCCTGTGAAGTCCATAAAATTGGCAAAGAAGAGTGTTGGGGTTCGCCTTCACGTGATGATAATATTCCTTCAATATCCTCCTCAAGTGTAAATGCTCAGCATGATGAACCGTCTTTATGATGAACTTTTGATCGTTTGAATAATAAAAGCAAGAACCCGACTTCCCACTTGATCCGTATTGTCTAACCCCGACTTCATCTTTGAAAGACATGAGATATTCAGCCTGTGACACTCCAAACATTGCTCTCAGATTGCGGAACACTTCAGGACTGTAGTCTTTGAACTTGAACTCGTATTTTGTCGGTGGGGCCTTGGCATTGCCCAACCTGTCAAAAATCAATTTACTCACTTGAGTGAAATGTTCATCCTTGATCACCGGGGGTGCTTTCGAGCATCTTGAGACTGACGACCTGATGCCTGTGACCAAATCATACACTTTCACATAATCACTCTCTGTCAACTTCTGTACCTTATCTTTTGAATCCGGAATATGGTATAATGCATCTGCCTTCCTTTTGCTTATGAATGATCCCCCCGATTTACTCGCTCTCTTGATATTTGCACTTGAACCATGACGAGGGTGGGTGTTCGCCGTGGAATTTGTCGTTTGTGAAGCCCTTTTGCCTGAATGTGATAACTCCGCCTGTTGGTACCTGTCGGGGATCTTAATAGTGTCGATATCGTTAAACTTTGCTATTGAACTGCGATCCGTCCCTGTAGTCATCATTGAATGTCTAATATGGAGCATATCAGTTGACGACTGGGGAAATGTGTTGAGTCTGCTCACGCTGGGAGGTATAGGTCTTGAACTTTTGACTGCTGATTCGCCCACTCGTTTTCTACCTTCTACATTTCCATCTCCACCGTGATCTCCGGTAAATGATCCCGGCAATTCCGTACTTTGCGATAATGATAGCAAGGTGGGGGTTCTGGCCACCTCGATTGGATCCACAAAAGAAACAGAGGGGGAAGATGGCACGCTCTTGCTTATTTTATCTCCTCGAGCAGTAATCGATGTCCCAATTGCTTTCGGACTTTTCACTTGATCCAATTGGTAACTCTCCAATTTGAGGCAATCTTCCCTTGAAAGTGTGGCTGCATCAAGCAGAGTTCCTGTAGATTGGGGATGTTTCTGGATTGTCTCTAGTGGGGTCTGTTGTTGTTGATATATCGACGTATTTGTTGATTCCGTCCCCTCCGAGGTTGAAAACCCCTCCGATGAGGATTTTGAAATGTTTGTTGCCTCTTTCAGTTTGATATTCATCGAAGAACCCGGGTTAGAGGTCGGTTGAGGTCGTATCACGTCTGTGAATCCCGCTTGGAGCTCTTGTGACCGCTTCAACATTATTTGCTGGTAGATGGATATTCTTGCTTATTTCTTGCCACTTTTTTCTAAAAAAAAGTGTAGATGTGATTCTGATGATGATTAGATGAGTTTATGCAAATGTTTGGCGTCCACAGGGCCAAAATTGATAGGTTTTAAGAGGATATTGATAAAGAAACTGTGATAAATACGTGAGCTTACAATTTTTTCTTCTTCTTCTCTCGATCCTTGACCGGAAATGGCATGTTGAGGTCCAGTTTTTCGGTGCTTGGAGTAGGAAAATCGCCAATTTGGAAGTGGTATCTGAATTCTGGAAGTCTTATTTACTTAATACGCCCTTTTTCCCGGAGAAGATCGTTAAGGGAAGAGGTCAATTTGCCAAAAGAGACGATTTTTAACCTAAATGATATCCAATTGAAGCCCAAAAAAGAGCACAAGACAGTCAATGAAAGAGGAGCTGAATTGGATGATGGTTGTGAACCGGTTGGCGCTTTTTTGGGCGAAAATACCCAAAAATCAGGTCTTTATCAGACAATCAGCGAGATCAATGCCAGATTCACCAACAGAATCGATGGTGAATATGTGGTTTTGATTCAAGTGGGTTCGTTTTACGAACTTTACTATGATCAGGCGGAAAAGTACGCCCCGCTTTTGGGGTTGAAGTCCACTCAAAAGCAAACAAAGAACGGTCCGATTCCCTTCTCTGGTTTCCCTGATTACACATTGAACAAATACTTGCCGATGATATTTGAAAAGGGATTGAAGACTGTTGTTTGTAAACAGGTGGAAAATGCAGAAACTGGCGATATAACCAGACCAATAGACCGATTGGTGACGCCGGGAACAGTGATTGATGATGTTTTACGAAATTATCACAAGAATAACTTTGCGGTGGCATTGTCGTTTCCTGATGAGTATTTGAAGGATCCCCAGGGGAAGAAGATTGGTGTGACATGGTGTGATGTGAACTTGGGGCTTTTTTCGTATGTGGAAACTACGTTCAATGAATTGTTAACTACGTTGACACGGATTGATCCATCAGAAATCATTGTCTCAAGTAAGGTGGACTTGGATGAATTGATGGCCAACAAATGGTTTCCTGAATTGGTGGATATGAAGAGATATTTCATCACTCAATACAGAATGCCAGGCAATAAATTGCCGTTTGAATCGTTCTTGGATAAATTCAGTGATAACAAACGGTTGGTGATGAATACATGGGACAAATTGACGGTGAAGGAAAAGAGTTCCACTTTATTGCTATTACATTATTTGGATTTCTGCATACCGAATTACAAACCCTCGTTTAACCTACCAGTAAGGGATCTACCGAGATCAATCATGAAGTTAGATACCAGGGCGGCCGAGGACTTGGAATTGATCCAAACAATTCAGACAAGAAATAGAGTTGGAGCTCTTGCCCATATTATGGACAAAACCTGTACAAACCCTGGTGCAAGACTACTCAACGTTTGGTTGTTGGCACCTTCCACCAATCTGAAGGACATCATCCAGAGACAGGATTTGGTGGAATCTTTTCTCAATAACAGGACGTTTATGATCGACATGACCCACGTGTTGAAGACAACTTGCGACGTCAATAGGGTTTTGAAGAGAATCGATAATAATAATTGTGATTTCTTTGAATACTTGGAATTGGCTAAAACAATCAATTCCATTAAGGAGATTGCAAAAATGGTTAAAGATCACAGTGAACCCTTGTTGAGGGCCAGAGTGGGCGATTTGTTGACAAATTTTAATAAATCTCGAAAGGTGATGAAGCTGGCCAAAGATATAACGGCAACCATTGACCCGACGTTAAGCTACAGAAAATCCCAGGAGGTTAAGAATGATTCGGATATTATACGGCAGTATTGGAACATCCAAAGAGGAGCCACTAAAGAGTTGGCCTCATTGCGAGATGAATACGACACCTTGATCAATGAGTACAATAAGATGGAAAGTGAAATGACGGCTAAAATCAGGGATTTCGGATATAATGGAGGCATCAAATTTGTCAGGGACTTCAGAACCTTGCAGTACGTGATGGAAATCAAATCCCAGAGCAAGATCTTGCCCGAATTGATTGGTCACTTCAAGTGGCCAATTCAAGAAAAATCGAAATCCAATTACAAGTTAGACGTTGCCAAGTGGAGTAAATTAGGACCCCTATTGCATCATCTGGAGGATAGAATCATTGGACTGGAAAACAGCATTCTCAAGGGATTCCAGGAAAGAATCCAGAAGATGTTCAAGGAATTGAGAGTTGTGTCGCCCATCATCGAGATCTTGGATGTTATTCAGTGTTTTGCCAATGTGTCCCTTGAGAGGAACTTCAAGAGACCCCAGATTGACAACTCGACAAACTTCATCATTGAGGGAGGTAGACACCTCGTTGTGGAAGAGGGACTTAGATATCATTTGGCATCATTCACCTCAAACGACTGCAATATCACTTCTGCAAAGGCTTGGGTCATTACTGGACCCAATATGGGTGGCAAATCCACCTTTTTAAGACAGAATGCTCTTATTGCCATCTTGGCCCAGATCGGGTCGTATGTTCCTGCGGCAAAGGCCCATATCGGTATTGTAGACAAGATATTCACAAGAGTTGGTTCATCCGACAACATTTTCAAACATCAGAGCACATTCATGGTGGAAATGAACGAGACTGCGGTCATTCTTCGGGAATCAACTGCTAAATCGCTGGTTATTGTCGACGAATTGGGGAGAGGAACGTCCACATGTGAAGGTGTTGGCATAGCATATGCATCATTGGTTCAACTTCTTAAGAGAAACAAATCAAAGGTTCTATTTGCGACTCACTTTGGGCCTGAATTGCATGGTTTGATTAAAGAGAACGGCCAATTGGACGTGGAATTTTATAGAACCCACATGACACCAAGTAAGGGAGAATCCGTTGCTGAGCAAATTCAGTTCAGCCACAAGCTATATCCGGGGGTGTGTGAATACTCCCATGCATTGGACATTGCCAGACTGGCGGGTTTCCCCAACGAGGCTCTCAACTTGGCTAAAAACACCATTGATAAATTACGTTTATAAAAGCTTTAAAATGTATTAAATTATGGATTGGATCAAGGATTGGAAGGATCATATTCATCGTTTTCGGGTGATTTCAGATCATCTGCTGCATCGCTGGCCTTGTTGGCTATTTGTTGGGACATCTGGGCCAGGAGCAGTGCAGGGTTTGTTTGAGTGGGTGGGGGACCTGTGGACACGCTTTGATTAACACTTGGAGTTCCGCCATGGGCAGCTTGCGGTGGGGGGTTTTGATACATTCGATGTTGATGATGTTGATGTTGTTGTTGATGTTGTTGTGGTAGATAGCTCATTGGATAAGGATATGGTTGTTGATAATAGTAACCCGCTGGTTGTTGGTATGCGTTATAAGGCATGTATGGATAGCCCTGGGGAACTTGTTGCTGTGGTGGTGGGTAATAAATCCTATTGGGGTTTGAAATGGCCGATCCGGACATCTGGCTCGGAGTTGTTTGCATTTGAGGATGTGGGGCTCTTGTTGGCGGTCTCGTGGCGTCGGGTCCCTTGTTCAATGCGTTTGCGTTCTGGGTGTGCGCTTGTTCGAAGATCCTGAAGAAGTTCACCATCACATCCATAGCATTGATACCTTCATGTGGAGCCTGTGCTGGCAAAGGCAAATTATCACCCAGAATGTTTGACAATGTAGGAGGTAACCCGGGATGCCGTGGATGTTGCTGTGGATGTTGCTGTGGGTGATTTTGCGTTTGTTGTTGGGTTTGTTGCTGATTCAACTGCTGTTGATTCAGAACCTCCTGAGGAGGGTTCTGTAATCCTGTGGATTGTCCACTTCTAGGCAATGATGTGAACATCTTATTGGTGGTGGTGGTGGATGGCACCACCTTCTGTTTCTTTTGCTGAGGTTCGTTCCTCTTCTTCTTTCTCTTAGAGGCTCTCTTTGCGGCTGCCTCCTCTTCGTCATCCGAGAATTCTTGTTCCTCCTCTGGCACCTCTTCATCGTGAACATTACTGGCGTCTGTACCCTTCAATAGTCTGATTTGCTTGGTCCATAGGAACTGTGCGGAGGGAACAATGAAGTAGACCTTGTGGCCCTTCAAATCTTTGAAACGGTCCACTTGATCTTCATTATTGAACTTGATCCGATACACTGGGGATTGGAGTCTTCCAAACACCTCATATAAATACCCCAATGGAGTGCGATCTTCCAAACAAAAGACGGTGCCCACATCCAGGACCTTTTCTTCTGCTGAAATGGAGGCCCTGATAATTATAGATTTGTCCACAATCCCTGTTATCACACCTACGTAATTGATTTGCGTGTCTTCGTCAATCTTGAAATCTTCCGGCAATGAGGGCACCTCTTCGTCGACAATCTCGTTCTTCGACATAATGATGGCGTCTGCATTCATTCCGTCCAGCTCCTCCTCATCCGGTGGGTTTCCTGGAGATGTGGAGCCTTGCAATGATTCATCATCTGAAGAATCGTCGTCACTCGACGATTTTTCGTAGCTTGAAGAGCCATCTTCTTCTGCACTGGTTTCTTCACTTGATTTATCCACCTCTTCATCGTCAGATTCGTATACCACTTTAACATCAGGATCAAACATCTCCCGATTGGATTTACCATCACCTGATTGGTTATCACTCACGTTTTCTGGCTTCACAGTAGGTTTTAAAGCCGGATTTTTTTCATCAACTATCTGTTCGTCGCAAACATCATGTTGAGCTTGATTTAGTTCCTCTTCCTCCATTTAAAGTCCTCCTTTTCGACCTGTTTTGACCTTTTTATCGTTAAGAAAACTTTTTTCAGATTAAGGATGAATTTTTGTTGTACCAATAGTCCAGTTTTTTGCCAAGAGAGACTGAGTTTTGGGTTTCTGATTAAAGAATATCATTAACCAACCCATTTCTTACCTATCTATAACAAGTTATCCCATTAAAATAGCTCCATTGTAAGGATATATAATGCCTCAATGGGATGTGTGGCGCATTACAGTGCGTTAGTGGCGCGGTTTGCTCAGCACCGTTAACTTTTTTTTTCATTTTTTTGTCAAATTTTTTTTCATTTTTTTTTATTATTAAAGTACCGTTTTATTAGCAGATGTCGACCCAAAAGAAGAAGGTTTTGGATTCGAGAGTTCCTGCGTTGATCAGAAATGGTGTCGACACTCGTCAGAGGTCTTTTATCATCATGGTTGGAGATAAATCAAGAAATCAGATCCCAAATCTTCATTATTTGATGATGAACGCCAATTTGAAGATGAACAAAAACGTGATTTGGGCTTACAAGAAGAAGTTATTGGGGTTCACTTCAAATAGATTGAACAGAGAAAAGAAGATGAGAAAGGATGTGAAGAATGGTAAGAGAGAAGCCAACGATATGGATCCATTTGAAGCGTTTTTATCAAATCAAAATATCAGATACGTCTATTACAAGGAATCCGAGAAGGTTCTTGGTCAAACGTGTGGTATGTTGGTTTTGCAGGATTTCGAGGGTTTAACTCCAAATTTGATGGCCAGAACAATGGAAACTGTTGAAGGTGGTGGGTTGGTGATCATGCTCCTTAAATCAATGTCCTCCTTGAAACAATTGTATACAATGACAATGGATGTTCATTCCAGATATAGAACAGAGGCTCATAGTGATGTTGTGGCCAGATTCAATGAGAGATTCTTGCTCTCATTGGCAGATTGTCACAATTGTCTAGTTGTGGATGATCAATTGAACGTCTTGCCAATCTCTGGTGGTAGACACACAAAGAGATTACCACCTCGGGATGAAGACGAAATCTCACCAGAGGAACAGGAATTGAAGGATTTGAAGGAATCTCTTCAGGACACCCAACCTGCCGGATCCCTTGTGTCTTTGGCCAAGACAGTGAATCAAGCAGAGGCGATTCTAAGATTCATTGATGCGATTGCAGAAAAGACGTTTGATTCAACAGTGGCATTGACTGCTGGTAGAGGTAGAGGTAAATCCGCAGCACTAGGTATTGCGATATCAGCAGCAATTGCTCAGGATTATTCCAACATCTTTGTCACGTCTCCAACTCCAGAAAACTTGAAGACATTGTTTGAATTCATCTTGAGAGGGTTTGATGCAATGGGGTATAACGACAAGTTGGATTACGACATCATCCAATCCACAAACCCCTCTTTCAACAAGGCGATTGTCAGAATCGACGTCAAGAGATCCGGCCACAGACAAACCATCCAGTATATTGCTCCAACCGATTGCCACGTCCTAGGCCAAGCAGAATTGGTCATCATTGATGAAGCTGCCGCCATCCCCTTACCAGTGGTCAAGAAGTTGCTCGGTCCATATTTGGTCTTCATGGCCTCCACAATCAACGGTTATGAAGGTACCGGTAGATCTCTTTCCTTGAAGTTGATCCAGCAATTGAGAGATCAATCCCAAGGCGGGTCCAAGTCCAAGTCGGACGAGTTGCATATCACCAATAGAAGCTTGGTGGAGGTCACGTTGAACGAACCAATTAGATACTCCCCAGGAGACCCATTAGAAGCTTGGTTGAACAAGTTGCTCTGCTTGGACTCCAAGATTCCAAAGAACTCAAAGTATACAACAAGAGGATGTCCACATCCAAGCGAATGTTCTCTCTACTATGTCAATAGAGATACTTTGTTCTCCTATGACCCCGTGTCAGAATCTTTCTTGCAAAGAATGATGGCCTTGTTTGTTTCCTCCCATTACAAGAACTCACCAAATGATCTACAATTGATGTCGGACGCACCTGCCCACCAATTGTTTGCCCTCTTTGGACCCGACGTGGGTAAGGATGCATCGATCCCAACCCCACTTTGTGTGATCCAATTGGCCTTGGAGGGTGAGATTTCAAGAGAAGCCATCAAGAGTTCTCTTTCCAAGGGTATCAGAGCCGGAGGGGACCTGATCCCATGGTTGGTGTCCCAACAATTCCAGGACGATGAATTTGCTTCCTTATCCGGTGCTAGAATCGTTCGTATTGCCACTCACCCCGATTATCAAAAAATGGGTTACGGTTCAAGAGCTTTGGAGTTGTTGACAGATTATTTCAACGGGAAGTTCGCCTCGATTGACGACGGTATGCAATTGGATGAAGGCAAGTACTCAATAAACAAGTTGACGGACGTTGATTTGGAATCCAGCGAGTTGAGTAGTGAAAAGATCAAACCAAGAAAGGATGACCAGTTACCGCCTTTATTCATCAATCTCTCTCACAAGGCCCCATACTATTTGCATTACATGGGTGTCTCCTACGGTTTGACCACCCAATTGCACAAGTTCTGGAAGAGACAGGGCTATTCTCCGGTGTATCTGAGACAGACATCAAATGATTTGACCGGCGAGCACACATGTGTCATGTTGAAGACATTGGAGGGCAGAGACAAGGATTGGTTGAAGTCCTTCACAAGAGACTTCTACAAGAGATTCATCAACTTGTTGAGTTACAGTTTCAAGTCGTTTGGCTCTGTTCAAGCGCTTAGTGTTCTTGAGTCCGCAAAGATGGCGATGGACGATGAGGTTGAAGAGTTTACGAAATCCGATTTGGATAAGCAATTAACTCCGTTCGATTTGAGGAGATTGGAATCATATGCCAACAACTTATTGGATTATCATGTTATTATCGATATGTTGCCTTTCATCTCCGCCCTCTACTTCCAGGGCACCATTTCCAAGGATGTCGTCTTGTCCCATGTCCAGGGCGCCATCTTATTAGCAGTGGGGTTGCAAAGAAAGGACGTTGATCAAGTTTCCAAGGAGTTGAAGATCGAATCCAACCAGGGTATGGCGATGTTCTCCAAGATCATCAGAAAGGTGTCCCAGCACTTCCGTTCCCTTGTCAAGGAGGCCATTGAGGAGGAATTGCCTGAATTGGAGGAGGACGAGGTCATTAGGGAGATGAATGGTGAGGAGGTTGCTGCTGTGAACGAGGTCGAGGAGATGGAGAGAGAGTTGGCCCAGGAATTGAACGAGGCCGGTGGTGAGGTCATCAACGAATTGAAGGAAAGACAGAAGGAGTTGATCCAATCTCTTGACTTGTCCAAGTACAAGATTAGCGATGTCGAGGGGTGGGATTCTAACAAGGAGGAGATTGCCAAGGCCATCAAGAAGGGTAAGAACGTGGCATTGAAGAAGGGCATGAAGAGACAAAACGACTCCGCCGAGAAGATTTACGAGGAGGAAATGAGTGCCTTGAAGAAGACCAAGAAGGGATCCAAGGGCAAATCCAAGTCTAAAAAATAAGAGCCTGAGTAGCGTATAAATTAATGAAATATCTTTTGGAAACTGGCTGAGCGCATGAGCGCATGAGCCCCGCTCACGTAATCTTATGTCAACTTCTTTGACATGAATATCTCTCACCGACAAAGTGGTTCAACCTTGTTACGATCGGTGGTTTAGATGACAAGTTTGGACGTTTTCGAGATCGGCTCGGATGATTCTCTTAGTAGAAACCCGTTCCCGGTCCCGATGGATGATAATCCGCTTTTACGGCAAACTCTAGGGGCTTTTGACGCCCTCTTGAGTTCAATCTGTAGTGTGGCTAACTCTCCAAATGGTGTGAAGCAGGGAACCAAGTTCTTCAATAACATCAAGCAAACCTTCTCTACAGCGAATGACGCCAGTTCCCAGCAAGGGGGCGTGTTAGCGGGCGGAATATTGACCAATTTGTCGAAAATGAATTTAAGCTACTCCAAGTTGCCTACGGGGACGACCATTACTCAGCTCGCAGCCAACAAACACCAATTTGAGGACGAGTCGAAGAAGTTTTATGACTTTCTCTCAAAGTGGTTGAGTCAAGGCTATGGAATTGAAGCAGGGGACTATCCTGTTGAGAAGGCGGACAAGCTGTTCAAGAGGCTTTTAAGCTGGACTCTGGTCAGGTTAAACTACTTCAATTGGTTGTACAATGAGGTAATTCAGCTCTGTTTTTCGCAGAAGCTGGTGAGGAATGAGACAATGCTTAAAATAAGAAAGTATTTTAAGGATTCCACTTCCAAGAGGTTGGGAATGGTTGAAAAGTTGACCAAGACCAATAGAATGGATCAATTAATTCACGTATTGAACGGGTTGTCTTATTTACAGGTTTACGACTGTGAATTGACCCTAGTTGGACAATTTGAGCCGCTATTGAATTGTATTCCCAATGTCGACAATCTCTTGGATATTGAAACTGGAAAGCTGAGGAGGTTTCCCGGTTCAAGCATAGGGGGTGTCTTGTTTACCCAGCATGGTCAGAAAAAGCCTGGATGGCATAAACAATGGGTCTGTGTTCACAAGGGCAAGTTTTATGAGTTTATGGATTGGAGGTCATGTCGAAACCTGAGAAATGAGCCTCTTGTGTTGAGTCTTTGCAACATCAAGCCGGTCTTGGCTCCAACTTCAAACGAAATGAACGGCGCCGATGCAATTGGCAACCGAAAACAGTGCTTCAGAATCATGAGCAATTTAGGCCAGGAACACATATTCCAATCCACAAGCACCCTGCAATATAAAGATTGGCTCAACTGTGTTGAGATTGAGGCCAAATACACAACTAATATGAGGGCTGCGCCGCGGAGGTTGCGGTCTCTCACCAGTCTCAACTCATCGTCAACCGATTCCTCATCAATAGCCACCGGGCCGAGATCCAGAAGGGTATCGTCCGTAACGTCCACCATGCTAAGGAAGGTGTACAATTCGTCGCCTAGTAACTTGAAATGCTGTGATTGTGGCGGTGAATCACCTGATTGGGTCAGCATTAACCTTCTTGTCGTCTTCTGCATCAAGTGCTCCTCTGCACACCGATCGCTCGGCAGCTCTGTTTCCAAGGTCAGGTCGCTTACGTTAGACTCATTCAGGGACGACCTGCGGGTCTTGATAGAGCGTGGGGTCAACAACGCCAAATCCAACGAGATCTGGGGTCTGCCTAAGATTAATGCTCAGGCCAATGCCGAGACGAGAAACAGATACATCGAAATGAAGTACGGTGAGAAGACGTGGTTCCGTGGGGCAGCGGACGTCGACCTTGCTCTACTTATGCAGACCCACAATTACTCCGGCATCATCCAGTACCTCGCCCAGGGCGGCTCTTGCGAGGGATTGTTTGATCTCTCGTTGAAACACCCAATAGTTGACTCCAAGGGTAAGTCATTCTTCGATTTGAGTGAATTGTTGTTTCTCAACGGAGTTTCACTTCCAGTAGAAGGAGCCCTGTCGGCTCCTGGTGATGAGGCCATGCGGTGGGTCAACAACAAACGGGAGAAACTGACCGGATTGTCGTCCACCACTGTTGCTGCGCCCATCACTCGAGGACGATCCCAGCTTCCCGTCTTGGTGATCCAAAATTCCTTTACTACGCTGGAAACCACTAAGAAGCTCAAGAGCCCCAAGGAGGGCTTCAACAAGTTGCGCAAGAGGATGCTCGGGTGACGACACGGTGATATAAAATTCATCACCCTTTTCTTTATCTTGTTTGTAATATATCATTCCTCCAATGACTAGAAGGGTGCTGGTTGCGATGACCGGGGCCTCCTCCTCGGGTAAATCTACCCTCTGCAAATCCCTCTGTCTGCTGCTACCCAAGAGTGGTCTTGTGCAGCAAGATGCTTATTTTAAATCAGAGAAGGATGTTCCCTACAACGAGCAGCTTGGGGCCTGTGACTGGGACTGTCCGGAGGCCATCGACATGGATGCCATGTTAGAGGATCTTGCGGCCATCAAGAGCGGACAGAAGCCGGTTCCTGTGGTGGAAATGACCAACTTCAAGGAGGATACAAAGTTCACGCTAACAGAGGAAACTGAGAGGCATATTGCGTCAATGTTTCCTCCATTGGACGCAGACACCCAGGTGGTGTTTGTGGACGGGTTTATGATTCTTGGGGAGCCTGAGATGATGAGATTGTTTGACTTGACGCTGTTTATCAAAACAGGCTACAACACGCTGAAAAGAAGACGTGAGGGTCGTATTTACACTGTGGACGGTGAGGACTGGATCAACCCCCCAGGATATTTCGATCAGTTTGTGTGGAGGGGTTATTTGAACTACCACAGGCCGATATTCGGCAAGAACTTCAGTGTCCAGAAAGTGGCCGAAACCGGCGGCAATTTGCCCGAGGATTTCAAGACCGCCAATAGAGTGGTGGAATTCACCAACGACGACGATACCGACTTTGAAAAGCTTCTTATTGGAGCTCTGCAGCAGATATTCGACATTTTATAGACTCAGTGTACAGTGACAAAATTTGATGCACGGATTCATCAAGACCCACATGGGTAAACGCCAAAATCAGAGAACAGGTGAGCTAGAGGGAGACGTGGATATCACCACGTTCTTGAGGGGGTCCAAGAAGGGCACAAACATCTCTCATTTGATTCACTTCGACCTTCCAGAGCACACCAAGGACTACGAAATGAACAACAAAAGACCCGGCAGTGGCAAGCGTAAGACCAGACAGGCAGCCCCAGAAACCAGTCTTCATCTCGAAGGCATGAAGTACATCAACGCCAATTACAAGTTTATTCTCAAGTCGACTGGCCAATACAATGCACAATTGCTTGATCCATCAATTCCTCCAAACGAGACAGATATTGTGAGAGTTCTTGTGAACAACGGAGACTACCACTGTGCAATCTGTCTAGGTGGTGACTTTGTTGCTCCCAGAATGACAAAATGTGGCCACATCTTCTGCTATCCTTGCATTTTGTCATTATTTGATTCGGTTAGAAATGACACCAAGGCTCTCAAGAAGAACCCGAATCTGATGCATTCTCTGAGCGTATCATGTCCCTTGTGTTCTAACATTATCAAAGAAAGGCATGCGCTTTTGCCCGTCTTGATGGATCCACGTGATGCGATTGTTAAATCGCCAATTGGTGCCGGTTACCAAATTGAGTTGACGCTAATGTACAAGCCCCATGGGTCGATCAATTCCACGCCAATGGCCAAATATCTGGAGGATGGTGTTGTTTACCACGGTTTGACATCGCTAACCCAAGATGTGACGCCATTGAATTGGTACAAAAGCGACATTTGCAAATTCAACAGATTGATCTTGTCCACCCTGGAATTCGAAAAAGGATGTCACTTGAAGGACATGGAGGATTTAGAAACACAGAAACTTATTGATTTGGAGATGTATTCTGCGGATACCACCTGGTTTGATAAGGCAATATCACTAATTCAAGGGGAGTTGAAATCCCTCGATACAAGAGAGATTGACTTACCATTGGGACTCGACAAGATGAGGCTAGATGGTGTAGATTTGCCGAAATTCTGGCCGCCTGAATCAAACGTTTTCTATTACTATGAATATGATCTGCCCAACACAAAGCAAACCTATCTGCTATCCAATATTGATTCTAGAGTGGTTCGCTATTTGTATCTTGGATCACCCACATCTGAGGTGGAATTGACTCCAATAGAGACTCCTGTTTTGCCGTTGTCTTTGACATTGGTTGTGGAGAGTATAAACACGGAATTCACGCAATTGACCCACACAATGATCAATAAGATGAAGTATGTGGGCCATTATCCGTTGGGTAAGGAGATCTCAATTTTAGAAATCAATTGGTTCAAGACTCTAGGTTCACAAACATACAACAGAATACCGCTAGATCTCCTCAAGAAGCTTCAATCCCGTACACAGAAGACAAACTCGAAGAAGAAACACGAGGAGAAAGAGCGGATCAAAGGGGAAAGACTGAGGGAACGTGAGGTTCATAAGGTTTTCAAAGAAGACGAAGCTGGTGGAGAAGAAACAGACCATCAGATAATCACGAAAAAGATGGCCAAATCAAACAAAGCTCTAGAGGCATGGGGCGCACAACAACAAACTTTCAAATCACCCGAAGCTGGCGCTAAATTCAGTAAGACCGTTTGGGGAACTCATATACCCGTTGTCATCGACCCCGAAGAGGATGCAAGAAGGCAACAGGAGGAGCAGGAAACAAAGGCAATAATTGATGAGGCAATAAAAAGGGCTAAGGAAGAGGGTGGCAAGAAGGGAAAAAAGAAGAAGATTTACCTTAATCTGGGGTGATGTGACCGGGGGGCACAAGGAAGGTTATTTATATCAATTCCCGCGTTTGCCCTTACTTGGCATGCCGCGACTCACTTTCACTGTACTACCTGCATGATACTAATAAAATTAATGAATATAATCTCGTTTTAATATAAGATCCACAATTAGAGTTATGATTATGATGTTTGTTGGCAGCTGAATTTTGCTGAGCCATGCTGACGTAAGCCCTTCTTTCCTTCTTCGCTTTCATTCAAAGAAACCTTCTTCGTCATGTTCAGAAGGCTTATAGGGGCTTCACGAGCTGGAACTACTTTTTTACGTACTGCAAGAAGATTCAAGACAACAGCAGAAAAATATAAAGTTGCCACCGACCCTGAGTACTTGAAATTTCATCACGAATCAAATATCGAATTAATTAATGAACTGGAAACATCCCTTGTTAGTTTTGATGACAAACACAGTGACCGAAGGTCTGTGACTGGCCAATTTCCGGAATTATTGCACCAGCGGGGGTGGGAAATGGTCAAGGGCCCAATAATCAATCCCCAAGACAACTTCATACATTTGTCGAATAAAAATGATGAGATTGACGTTCTAATGGACTTCAGAGTGCCTGAAAATACCGGTGTGCGAGAAATGCAATTGATAGTAGGCAGTTCCAACGTCTCTAAATTCCTCTACTTTATTGGGACTTTTGACAAATCATTGGGGTTCATTCCGGGCTCATGCTATGTGCTACCTGAGATTTTAAGAAATGGGATCATCCAAGGTGATCAAAAGGTGTTTAACCAATTGGGAGGTAAATATATGAAAATAATGGAGGGTGATGAGATGGAATTGGATGAGTTAGCATGGTTACTAAGTGATTCAATAAAATCTCAAACCCTGGGTGAATTGGAAGGAATTAGAGAAAAGTTCGACATTCTACTCAATGATTGTATTATGGAAAAAACAGGGTTGGCTCCTGGAAGAATAGTGAAGCAGGAGGGTAATGTTCAATTGAGATCTCTTTTTTGGCTTCTTTCCATTTACAGTGAACTAGAAGCTAGAAGACATTGGATGGAAGGGTTCAAGTTGTTTTTAAGCAGGTGAAATTACCATATCTGGTGTGCACATGTATATAATAAATTAATTAGATGCCGCTGAAGTACCGGGAGAATTGGGCGCTCCGTTCTAAGGAATGCTTTGCTCTCATAATATCAAGATGGTAAATTTTCTTCTAGATCTCAGGCGAACCACTTCCCTCCTTGTATCTTGGCAAGAGTCAAAGCAAACATACTTCCGTCGTCCATCTGTCTGTGCTGAGCATATGCGTTCTCATGGCAAACAGCTTACGTCAGCCTTTTCCATCACCTGGAGTTCACCCATTTCTTCCAATGAATCGAAGTATGCCTTTGATCAATGTGACAGACCGGCTGTATTTAGCCTTGTTGACAGCATTGACCGTTTTGGTTCGATGCTATAATATCAACGATGGCATATCGGATGTGGAAACACCGATTTTGGAAATGATTCAAAACTACAAATCGAATGAATTCTTTGTTGATACAAACCCACCCTTTGCTCCGCTATTATATTATGTCCTTTCAAAATATATGGATGATGGAATTGTCCTCAAATTGAGATACATCAATGTTTTATTTGGAATTTTAACGGTGCTCTTTGGGTATAGGACTTTGAGGCTGATGGGTACACCATCCTGGCTATGTCTTTGGGGTGGCATTGTTTTATGCTTTGATCATTCTCTTATTGTGGAATCGAGAGTGATTTCCGGCTTGAACCTTTATTCACTTATGTTGATAGCATTTCTATTCACTACAAAATTGAATCAAAATAGTCGAAGATTTGGTAGTCAATGGTGGAAAAGTCTCATCATTTCCGGTACTTGCTTGGGGTTGTTAGCCTCAACCCATTGGACTGGCATCTTCATTGGCTTATATGCCATCTATTTGGCTTTCTCAGAAGTTTGGTATTCTATTGATGATCTAAACATTTCAATGAGAGTCATTTATGGTTCATTGATCACAAAGGTGGTCACTCAAGTGGTTTTTGCTTCAGCAATTTTTCTTTCAATTTGGAAATTCCATTTTGAAATCTTGAATAGCAACGGTCCTTCCTATGATTTGATCCCACCAAAATTCCAAGCCACTTTAAACGACAACCATTTGAGGTTATTGCCAAAAGACATTTTCATGGGATCTAAGATCATGCTGCGTAATTTCCATTCTGGGGTCTATTTGCATTCACATGACGATAAATTCAGGTCTGGTCATCAACAAGTGGTAGGATTTCCCTATTTTAATGACGCCGACAACCTTTTTGAAATTCAACTCCCCGATTTTGATAAGGATCCCCAGGTGTTGTTAAGAACGGAATTTAAGGTTACTTATCCATTTAAGGTGAGGTTGTTTCACGAAAGTACAGAAAGCTACTTAAGAATAGACCCTGATTTTAGACCACCAGTTTCGGAGCAAGAGTATAACTCTGAAGTTACAACCAATAAGGGCATCATTGATGACGAAAATGATAACACAATCTTCCTGTTGCGTATCAATAATGATTATACGTGGGATCATGATTCAAGAGGGGGAATTAAACCATTAAGTTCTGTTTTCCAGATCTACAACGAAAAGAACAACTGCTACATTTTATCGAGTGGTATTATCCTCAGTGATGGTATGGCAAATGGTCAGGGTGAGTTGATCTGTATCAAGGAACCAATTGTTGATAAATCGCTCTGGTTTATCGATTGGTCTGACCACCCCATGAACTCCCAGCAAGACGCCCCAATTCCTCAGCTGACCCTTTGGGGGAAGCTTTGGACTGTTTTGAAAATAATGTACAATGACAACATCCATGGCAAAAAGGGTCTTCGCGTGACTGGTTTGCAAACCCGTCAACTGGAGGCGTATGGTGGTAAATTGAAGGATCTAATACGCGGTGAAAGGGGTTTTAGCATCTCCAGCAATGGTAGGACACAGGTTTATCAAATCATGAATATAATAACCACGAACGTTATTCTATTCTTCATTGGTATTTTTGGGCTGATTTTAGGTGTCCAATTCATCACGTGGGACCCATTTAAGGATTCCAATGGTGAAGAAAAGGGTTCTGAGGCTGATTTCAACCGCAATTCCAACGGTGCCCTCCTCATGCATCAAACATTGGATATATCAATTGGATATGTTTCAACAATACTACCATTCATCTTGGTCGATCATCCATTATTCGTTTTTGATTACATTCCATCTTTAATCCTGGGTGTGTTGTTTGCCGTCCAATTAACCTGGTGGTTGAGTGGCTGGCACAGAAAGACCACCGTGGTCATCTTGATCTCATTGACTCTCTTGATTTTATTAACCTTCTGGAAGTTCCATCGTTTGATTTATGGATTGGAGTGGACTCACGAGGAATGTTCAAAATTGGTGATTTTTTCCGGTTGGAATAGGGACATTTGTAGCGTGTTTATGTGAATAGAAAAAGAGCACTGGGCTAATCCGTTGAGTGCTGAGCGTATCATTAAAAAGGGAAATTTGCTCAGCATTTTTCTTGTCTCCAAACCGCCACTGTCTTTTCCTTAGCAGAACCACTCTACATTTATTGGCTAACGAGTTTGCTTAAATGGCCAGATTTCAAATATTGGATTTGCATTCTTACAAGATTATTGATTGTATCGGCCGGGGTAATTTCGGAGATGTGTACAAAGCAGTCAATGATGAGACGGGGACAGTGGTTGCAATTAAAGCCGTCAATATTGATAAATCCAATGATGACGTCCCCACTTTGCTCCAAGAGATCAAGCTTTTAAGGTCATTAAAGCATCCGAATATAACGAATTGGTGTGATACGTTCATCGTTGATGTTACGATGTTCATTGTTATGGAATACTGTGGGGAGGGTGCGTGTACAGATTTACTACGGGGAAATAAGAGCGGGTTGAATGACTTGGCCTCCACTTTCATTGTCAAGGGGGCTATCCGCGGGTTGAGATATTTGCACTCTTTGGATATAATCCATAGGGATATAAAAGCGGCCAATATCTTGCTAACTAAGCAGGGGGAAGTCAAGTTGGCCGATTTTGGTGTTTCCAGCCAGCAAATTGCTGGTCGTGGAAAGAGCACCTTTGTTGGTACTCCATATTGGATGGCTCCAGAAATTGTTACAGACTCGTGTACATTGATAACCGATAGGGTGAACTTTGATAAGAGGCTCCAGGAGAACGGAATGGTATCAGGAAAGTGCTGGTTATCTAAGTTTTGGAAACAAAAGGAGAAGAATGTTGCCAAGCAACGGAAGATAAAGGCTGCCACACAGCAGGCGGAAGTTGAGACGATCGATCCATTTTTGGGCCAAGAATGCGACATTATGTACGACGAAAAGGTGGATATTTGGTCGTTGGGTATAACGTTCATTGAATTGGTAACGGGAAAAGTCCCCAACTCCGAAAAGGACCCAATGAATGCCTTGTTTCACATTCCACGGGACGAGCCCCCAATGCTACCTCCTGCCTGCAGTCCTTACTTCAAGGAATTTGTCATTGCCTGTCTTGTTAAGGATCCCCTTCTGAGACCCAGTGCTGAGGAATTGATGTCATTCCGTCTGATCACAAAAACCAAGTTCAAAACCAATCCCTTGATCCCCTACTTTCAGGAAAACCCCCGCAAGCTCCGAATTAAGAAGCGCCGGCCCAAATTTGATTTAAATATTAAGGATCCTCAATTTGGCCCCAAGTTCGGATGGGATTTGAACACGATCCCCGGTAAAAAGACTGTCACCACGTCAATCTCCCCAGAAATGCCTCTGTTGCCGGCAAGAAGGGACGAAGGCACGCAGCCCACCAATTTGCATATTTCCCCATCGACCACGCCAAACACCATCCTACACTACTCAAAGGAAGAGGTTGGCACAGATGCAATTAGGGGTGTTTTTAAGAACTTAGAGAAGGACGCGGACATGGTTCTCATCCAAAGCGTCTTGACCAATTTAAAACGAAATCATTACGAAAGTTTCATCCAGTTACTCAAAGAAATTGCGAGATTGTGTAAAGATTTGTAATTCAAGATGTTTGACACCTGAGCACATGAGCTCTTAAATGATAGGCTTCGATGTGATCACCCGTTGCAGAGAAGGTTCGGACTTTTTCGACCGCTGACCCACATCAATTGACCTTGATGCACCGCGCCATTCCGATCCTTCCAAGGGCTTCACTCACCCCCGTTCGGGCATCCCCGTATCGCTCACGTGCATAAAAGCGGGAAGTGAAAAAAAATGCTGTCATGTTATCATTCGCCTTCTCTTCTTCTAGTGATTAAGCAATATGCACGCAAGAGACTGGTTATTGGCTTTCATTGGTGTTTTCTTACCTTTTGTTCCTGTGTGGATCAAGAGGGGCTTTTTTTCCGCTGATTTCTGGATCAACATCGCCCTCTGTTTATTGGGATTCTTGCCTGCGTTGATTCATTCTTGGTACATCATATCCTGTTATCCGTACGGTGAGTCATCCAGCTACCAGGGTGTCACTGTTCCTGGCCGGGAACAGTCCAGCTATGGCTCGATTACTGTTTAGATACCCTGGGTGACTATTTTATCTATGCTTTGTATATGGGATTATGTAATTGGTTTACTTATTTGACGTGATGATGGGGGGGTGGTCAACCGCAAGTACTCGTAACTGCTCGTGGTTACTCGTAACTGGTGTCAACTCCTCCTGGGTGCTCTTTTCTTGTTGCATTTCACCGCTTGCTTCTCTTCATGACCAAATTCGGTGATTCTCTAGCAATTGAAAGGTGCGATGGGGTTCACAGAACCCAATTGAGTGTAGAGTACCACGTCGTCAACCCTGTTGAGCTGCCAGTACAGAGAGGATGTCAAACGGTGTTTATACCACCATTAACCGGTTCAATAAAAGTATATATATTGGAGACTCTGACGCTTCAACTTAAGTGCGCTGTATACTAACATGACCAGTTGGACATCCATATCATTCTCCAGGGTGAGCGGTTGCAATCGGAGCGAAACTACGAGGTGGTTCGTCAATTGCATGAAATGCTCAGTGAGTCCACATTGTTCACCCAGTTGGGATACGAAACACGGCTTTTGATGCCCCCAGACGGTGGGGGCAATGAAGTGCCCTTGTTGAGTCTTGATTTGGTCGACAAAATCTTCCACCGACAAGGTATGGATGATTTGATCAAATTCAACGAGGAGCAACAGAACTTGAACGGCGTTGTGGTGTGCCCGCTCTGGCATGTGGATATCCTATTGCAAGCGACATATAATACGCCCTTCGCAAAGGAAGACCTCATTAATGACCTCAATTACCTCTTGATCAGCCTCTACATCCACCTAGAGATGGAATTCCCGTTGGTGTTCAAGTTGGCGTCGAGAAGGATGTACGAGAGTTGTCAGCCCCAATCCGCGGGGATATTAAGAGCGTTTAATAAAAGCGAAGAGACGCGAGGCTTGCTAGAGCGGGAATTCCTTGTAGGACTCTTGAAGGTGATGAACAATGAAGATATCCCTTGTTTCATTGATGTCAAAAACGCAAAAGAGACCAAATACGGGCCCGAAAACCACGACTTGTTGGATTTAAGATGGTTCAAGAATTAAGCCTCTTTATATTGATATTTCAACTTCTCCAATCGATTCAAGTCACTCATGAGTCTCCTCTGGGAAACTTCCATATCAATGACAATCAACCCCATAAGCGCCGGAATTGAATAGGCAAGGTCCAGATAGGAGGACCAATGCCACCACCATTTGCAAATGCACACACAACAATAGAAATACACCATCCATCTCAATCTTGTCAATGGAAGTCTTCTGAAGATGTCCTCCACAGTGGAGGGCATAAGATCCAGCATGTTGCAGACGGAATACACCTGACCCAATTGACACAACAGCACCACCAGACCTAGAAACGACATCACCGTGTTCAATCCACGACGGTAGTGAGGTCCCATCACGAAAAGACACCCCACCACAACCATCAATCCTTGGACCGACTTGAGCAGGATCTTCGACTGGCCCGTGGGGCGTAGGCTGTCGATGATCGCCTGCTGGTCCTCCACGTCAACAAGATCTTCATCTGCAACTCGATACTTTGTGCGTTCAATCGACCTCAACCTAGGCATCTTTGTGCACGTGATCACACAGACGGATTTTTCACTACAAATTCGTTTCTTGATTTCAATGGGTTTCAAAGGATAACCACCCCGTTCGGCCAATGCAACCATTCCGTGGGTTGTTTGTGACTTGGGACGCTCGTCCCCTTGCACCAAACTCACGTTGAGTTACTCGGGTAACTACCCCTCGCACCTAGTATAACACACTTACCAGGACCTCCGCTACCACCATCCCAATAGGTCTGCTCACGACCCTGCTCAGGACATGGCATTCCCCCCCGTGGAGTCAGATCAGGGGGGATTCGAGTCTTTTCAAATGGGTCCCCGCAGACCAGTCAGGACTCTGCTACATGGAATTGTCACCTCTTGAGGTGATTCCACTATCGGAGGCAGGGTCTGTGCCGATTTCAATGGCTGGCGGCACTGCGGTGTCCAGGTTTCTCCCTTCCAGACATCTAGTCTTCTTTGGTTTGAACGGATTGTGGCTTCTATACACACACTTCAGATTGGTACCCCCCTCAGGGTGTCGGAACCAAATCAAGTCCCCGAGATCCCGGGGTCTGTTGAAGTGTGTGGACTCCATTGATTTGCCCCATTTTGTATGTATTCACGTCCACCACATCCACCAGGTCAACCGTATACACGGATTCAATACTAACATTACCATGAGCATATTATTTTTTATCAAAATCCTCGGCCCTGGAGTAGCCGTGTTTACCCGACGTGGTGGAGATGACACATAGAGCAATAATACGGGGCCGTTTGGTCATCTAATCTCCAATCTCCGATCACCGTTTCCTTCGGCATTACTGCTTATCTGACTCATTCAAATTTAGCCTTAAAAAAGTAAATTTCCGCCATACAAAAAATCTCAACGGCTAAATCCTCCTTTCTCTTCATCACAATATGGCCCCATCAAAGGACTTAACCCATCTGCTATCCACAGAAGCAGCCAGTAGACAAGAATCTCCATTGAAGACTCTTTTCAAGTATGTTCATGACCCTAAGATCATCTCTCTTGGTGGTGGTCTTCCTTTGCCAGACTACTTTCCATGGGAAAAGGTTCAAGCAGTGTCTCCAGCTCCACCATTCGCAGACGGTATTGCAGCAAGAACCCACCAAACGGGTACTGCTGTTACAACCGAGTTGTTGAAGCACCAAGTGGAGGAATACGACATTCCTTTGGATAGAGCATTGCAATACGGTTTCACTGCAGGTCAACCGGAAATCGTCACTTTCTTGAAGGAACACACCAAGATCATCCACTCTCCAGGTTACGACGACTGGGGATTGATTCTCTCGGTTGGTAACACCCAATCATGGGCCGCCATGTTGAGAACTTTCTGTAACAAGGGTGACACGGTGTTGGTTGAAGAATACTCATTTTCCTCAGCTTTGGAAACAGCCAGAGCTGTTGATACCCAAATGATCCCAATGAAGATGGATGGCTATGGTATCATTCCAGAAGCATTGGAAACCCAATTGAAAAACTGGGACACCTCAGTGAGACCAATGCCAAAGTTGTTGTACACGATCTGTACTGGTCAAAACCCAACAGGTTCTTCATTAAGCGTTGAGAGAAGAAAGGCAATCTACAAGTTGGCCTGTGAATACGATTTCATTATCATTGAAGATGAGCCATACTACTTCCTTCAAATGGACGAATACAAGAAGGATGCGGAGGAATCCGCCACTCCAAACCATGAGGATTTCGTCGCATCCCTTGTCAAATCCTTCATCCACTTGGATACCGAAGGTAGAGTGATGCGTTTGGACTCCTTCTCCAAGGTCTTGGCTCCTGGTACCAGAACCGGTTGGATTGTGGGTCAAGAAAAGTTGTTGGAGAGAATCATCAGATTGAACGAAACTTCGATCCAAGCACCTTCCGGGTTCTCACAAGCCCTTGTCCAAGGTTTGCTGGGTAGATGGGGTCAATCCGGTTACTTGGACTGGTTGATCGCATTGAGAAAGGAATACACAATCAAGAGAGATTTCACCATCAAGGCAATGGAAAAGCACTTGCCTTCTGAGCTTGTCTCCTACGTGCCACCAATTGCAGGTATGTTTTTCACCTTCACATTGGATGCTGCTAAACATCCTGCATTTGAATCAAAATACAACTCCGATCCTGAGGCCGTTGAAAAGGCTGTCTTTGAAAGGGCTTTGGAAATCGGTTCATTGTTAGTTCCTGGTTCCTGGTTCAAGTCACCAAACTTTGAATCAAAGGATACCACTTTCTTCTTCAGAGGTACCTACGCCTCTGTCACGATGGAAAAGATCGACTTGGCTTTGCAAAAGTTCGGTGAGGCCATCAAGGAGGAATTCAAATTGTGATCTTTTTACTTAGAGTTATTTATATAATATTAACCATTTGTGGACAATAACTGTGAACTAACGAGCGCAGCGAGATAGTGAGCGTGGTATGAGTGAGAGGAGTGAGAAGTGTGAGAGGAGTGAGACGTGAATAAAGAGTGCTTTCAGCTAAGCTCACTTGGAAGATACCCATTTGGGGACAACTATGGCGAACAATACACCTGTAATGGCCTACTCACACCTTGACGTGAACTAAGCGCGACATTGCTATGGGTGAGAGACGTGAGACGTGAATAAAGAGTTCTTGCAACCAATCCCACGGCTAGCTCATCAGTCAACTATGGCGAGCAATACACCTACTCCACTTACTACTTCTCTTCTTTGGAACTTACGTGCTATTAATCTACCTAATTTTTTTATTACAGTTTATATAAAGCCTAACTTTAACTTAAACTCTAGTAACTTCCAAAGTTGGTGGCAAAGATTGGACAAACTTCTTGGCCTTTGATTCGTCGTTGACGATCAAAGTGTAAAGGTACTTGGAACCTCTGACCTTGAACTTGGTTTGGACGCCTCTCTTACCGTTTGGTTTAACGATGGAGTTGGTCTTGATGGTAGCGGACTTGACGTCGGCTCTTCTGGTGAGTTCAACAAAAGCCTTGATATCGGTGATTTGCTTCTAAAGGAGGGTGTTAGTATATTCAACTTGGACAATCAACGCAGGGACAGATGGGGCAGATGATATCCGGTCGTAAACTTTCCTTATAGCATCAATAATCCTTGTGATTAAATGTCTTTATTTCTTCTCATTCATTCATTTATTACAACCGGTCCGTTCTGTCCTTTAATCAACTACATACGGCCATTTTTTTGGTTAATCAATACTAAGGGTTAATTGGCTTGGAATTTTTCACAACTTTTCTTGAACAGTAGTTTGTGTGCGTGAGATCGCGTCCAACCCTTTTTTTAACCCTCGGCGCAAGCACGTGACTGGTCGATTATGTAAGCGTTCACTAAGCTGGTGAACAGAGGGTGGAATGCAGGGGGTTCTGTATGCTGAGGTGTATAGATGTTAATAAAGTGTTTAGAAATATGAAAGTGAGCACAGTAACGTTAATATAATTGTGAACAAATTTGAAGATGATAAGAAGTGTAATTTGGACATGGATTGGGATGTCAAAAAAATGAAGGACATTCCATATTTATACAAGTAAAGGATGTGATACGGGGGTCTGGTTGGGTGATTTTCAACAGGCGGCTAGGTCATTCACTGGAAAAAGAAGGAGGTAAAGATGGGAATGAACAAAAGTGTGGATAAGTGCCTTCCCTCATGATCACAACATCTTCAGTGGCAGATATGAGAGTATCGGATATCTATCCATCTAGCCTACTTCGGTTAGTTTATGCTAGGTTCGTAAATTCACGTGAATCTCGTATATTTTGAGGAAACTTAGTTTTCTGGGTCAGATAATCTCTTCTTTGCGGCTATGGCAAGCGGACGTGTCGAACACAGTTTTCAACCAGATGATAGAGGTTGTCTTTTTTCTAAATTTGGTAATCATGATACCTGCTACCATCCGCAAAGTATCAATTGTGTTAATATGTAGCGCTGTGTACGACAAGCCAACAGTCTGTTCAGACAAGTATATGAAGCCGATATGGCCAGCTAACGATGTGCTCAGCAGATTAATGGATGCTCAGCTAGGCAACAATTGCAGCATGTTTTCCAAACGACGGCGGCTTTCATCATGAACCATAATTGAAAGACCTCATAAATGGATTCATGGCCCTTATAATTGAGTCCTGGATCGATTCCAAGTGTTTTCAATAGTTACTTCAGCTAAACGACACTAAGCTTACCAAACTCATAAACAACACGGCTCCAAATGAGGGTGACGAATACAACGACAATGAAGTCGACAAAAGAGGCAAAATGAGCACCTCTTGTGGTGTTGTCCACAATTCTGTAGACAAGAGTACTGGAAAATCCCATTCCCACCACCACAATTGTCTTGATATAGAGAGACTTGATGGCAGGGTCTTGGATCGACCAGGTGGTGTAGACTGACCAAACAAAGGACACCCCAAGCACCAGGAAGAAATGGTCCAAGATAAGGTAAGTTATCCAGTTAGCGGCTCCCTCATCAAAAAGAGAATAGACTGCACCCAAGAGTACGTCCTGTAGCAGTATCTCGAAAGCCAAAATGATGGACGTGATTTGTGCAAACTTGTATTTCTTACTGGAAGTTTCTGACGGTTCATCAACGGTGACCCAAGCACCAATCGAGAAAAGCATCAAATTGTAAGTGACCCACACCGTGAGCAGGGTATCGGAGAGCACTTCCAGTGTTCCAAAGAGCCAGACAGCGAAAATGAAATCCTCATCCGAATGCATGTTCCTAAAGATGAAGCAGAGCATTGTCATGAGCTGGACAAAGAACATTCCAAAGAGGAAGGAGGCCATCTTGTAATGGAAGAGGAACCTCGAGTTTTTGAGCGTGTCAATCGAGAAGGAGGTGGCCTTGTCGGAGTAGATGTGGAAATACGTCAAAACCACGTAGATGAGCGTGTAAATCGCGTAGATCACCGCAAGATAAAAGGCAAGGTACATTCGTCTGAAATCTGAGTATCGTAAAAGACCATAAGCCTGTGGCCAAGAAAGAGAGAAAGTGTGGTCATCTTCAGCATCCTCCCCAATTGAATTGGTGTGTAAAACCACGCAATAAATTCCAGACTTCTCCACCTGATAGCTTTGCTGTATATGTAGTTCACTATCATGTGTATTAAACACAGTGCTTTTAATGGCACAGGAAAAGTCATTGGAATCAATTAATTCCGTGAGAGTCTTCTGAGAAGCCTTCTCCTCCGCCATCATGTTGTCACAGTAGCCAGCAGCCAGTGCCATTTCATCACAAACCTTGTAATTGGGGTCAATACCCAGATTGACCTTCTTAAAATCTGGTCCCCCCATTGCTAGGAAGTAAACATCTATCGGTATATCCTCGCTAATAAAGTGAGGAATATGGTCCGCATCCTCTTCAATCCTAAACTTAGTTGGATTTGACCATATATAAATCGTCGGTTCCTCGGTTCTTTTGAATACTCTCTCATACCAAAGATCGCATGTGTCGATATAGCCACACGACTGGACCAGCTCACCATTCTTTATCTTATACTGGTCAGAGACCCCCAAAGCAGTGGGGATCGTCACTAACCAGAGGGCAAGGGTGATTGCAAGGTCAAGCAAATGCATTGCGTGAAAGATAGGAAAGCCACATCCAACACTAACCGATTCTCAATATTTTGCCGCGTTAGCTCCGGTAAAGACGAGGACGAAGACGAAGAGTAGCAGAGGATGCTTAAACGGTGGTGTAGTGAGTGATCCTGCACAAATATAATGAAGGGCATGAATGGTGTCTATCCATTAAAGAGGTTGATTGATCTCCCTATCGTGCTAAGCAAGTTAAGTAATAGGATTGTTCTCAAGACATATTAAATCCAGGGCAAGAGGACACGCAGTGATTGATAAACAAGGGAGAAAGCATTGTTGTTATAAGGATGGAATGCAAATAAACTGGAAGAGTTTGATCCACTTCCATACAACAAAAAGACTAATAGGTAAAGATCAACCATTGCTTTCACCCAATTTAACTTTATTTCCTAGGCATTCGAATCTGCTTAATCTTCAATTTAACTCAATCTGTAGGTGATAGGCCTAATTGATATTCAATTCAACTCGTTTTTTGTTTCAAGGCACATCTTACTAGAGTTGTTCTTCATCATGATCTCACTAGATTCGTCATCATTGTCAATTAAAATACACAATCACCTGGTAGTAAAGCTGATGATCCAAGAGGAAATTCAATCATTGGTGCCACACATTCATTAACAATCTATTAAACTGATTGGCATCTGCCAATTAGGTTACTCTTCTTCACTAAAAACCATTCAAAGCATTAAAACCATTGGATCTTGGAGCATCCTCTTGTTCGCCGATGCTACGACTCTCCCCGCCCCCATAATGTAATTTCACTCACTTCCTCTCGTAAACTCATGAGCGAAATCACACCTTTTCCTTCTACATGTTCAAGAAGCGGACGAAAACACCCAAACGAAGTGAGAAGAGGACAAATATAGACCATAATGATGCGGAGCCCGTAGCTGACCGTCCGGTGGGGCCTCCTATCAAGGTGGCAAAACCTACAAACAGAATAAAGAAAACAGAGACAAAATTGACGGATGACAAACTACAAACAATATTGAACAAGACCACACCAAGTGGACCATCCGAGGACCAGGACAGTGAGGACCAGGACCCCAATACCCTCAACACCCCCACTGTCAAACAAACAACGCTCGTAGACTACCAAAGGGACGTCTGTAAGGACTTCTTAAAGAACGGTTACTGTGGGTTTGGTGATACGTGCAAGTTCCTCCACGTTAGAGACGAGTTCCAGATGAAGGAACAGAATACGGCTTTGGCCCATTGGGGAGTCAAGAAGGGTAAAAAGTATTAATACGGGTATATATTTATAATGAATCTATTAATTGGTTTGTCCAATCAACATCCCCTGTGAGCGGCTGAGGCACCACATAGTGGGCCTCCCGCATCAACTGGTTGATGAGTCTTTTTATTCCATCGCCCTCGGCTGCAGCTAGTAATTTACCCCTCAATTCACCTAGTTCCTTCCCTTGGGATAAGGCCTTATCTATAAGCCACTTATCGATCACTTTGACCCAGCAATCGAGGTCGAGGTCAAACTTGTAGATGTCCCAATTGGTCATGCCAATCACCACGTGTCCCTTGTTGAATTGAACGCTTTTAATCTTGACCTTATATTCCATTCTTCTCCGCTCTGACCAATTTGTGTACTGGTTGATGAGCGGAGACAGTGACACTCCATCGATGAGATTTCTCCATCCACAGCCACCAAACAACTGCCAGCTCCACAGTTCCCCCGTTTCTGTGATTGCACACAGGTGATCCTCATCACAAATCAACTTTATAATTGGCACACCCAACGTTATCACGGGCAGTATTGATCTACCAGTAGTTGATAGCGTGTGAATCTTACCTGTATCAAACCCCAAGCACCAGTATTCCCTGCCATTGCACTCCGATTCGCTTATAGCTGTCAACCTATCACTCATCAATTGATCCCAGTCAGAAACCCCCATCGAGTTGATGTGAGTGATTGTTTGAGCCTCCCCAGCGGATTGACCACCGGACTCTTGATCAATCCACGATCTAATCTCCAAGGTCTGTTGTTGTCCGCCCCAACCCTTCATCTCTACCAAAACATCACAGACACGCTTGTCGCCAAACATTGTGTTTGAATTCAAGACAACGTCCTCGATCCATTCCGGGGTTTTGCCGTCCCACTTGATCAAATCGCCCGAGTTCTTCTGGCTTCTTCTCATTCGCTTCTTGACCTTTGTCTCGTCGCCCGCCTCAATGATGTCGTCGATTGCATCGCCATTCTGCGCCTCCTCCACCTCATTCAGCGGGACTTGGACCAAATTCGAGACCAAAGTCGGCAGCCCGCTCTTGGGGAGATTCACCATGGGCTGAGAGATGTAATCCAAGTGGTTTGTTCTCTTAAAAACAGGTTTGGCCACCTGGGTGGACGCGCTTGATATCAAGACCGGTTTCACCCTCTTTTTGCCTGATTTTGTTATCGTTGTCTCCTGGGTGCTTGTTGTCACGACAATGGGCTTAACCGTGGGCATCTTCTTATTAGGGTTCTTCTTTGACCGTCCCACTAGTAAATTCACGCTGGCCTTGACATGGTCCCCCCGTGGGATCTCCAGCTTTGAGCCCTTCATCAACTCCATCAACCTTGTTGATTGCTCATTACCGCTGTCCATCAAATGAGGGAACTTGTGTCTGGCTAGCTCCTCTAATTGCAACATTTCAACACTTTCTGTGAATTTCACCCCGGTATCCTTGCCGTACTTATTCAACGCCAGCACCGTCTCCTCCCATGGGATCACCTCGCCTAATTCCAGCTCATCAAACCCCACGACCGTCACATCACCGTCTAGGGAGCAGATGTACACTTCCAACCCGTTTGAGGCCCACGTGATGTCTGTGATTGATTTGAGTGACACCTCTGTTAAAACACACAACGGAGTTGGACAGCTGGTAGACCAGAGGGCCAACGTCCTGTCTTGACCAGCAGAAATCAATATCGTGTCCACTTTGTCCTTCTTCACCCTGTATAACCGTGGAGAAAAGCTGCACACCTCTGACGGCAACCTGTGGCCAATTAGATCCACCACCTTGATCCATTCCCCTCTCTTGATAATGGGGTTTGAACAAACGGAATCGTTCATACCGTTGGGTGTAGCAACATAGAGTCCATCTGGTGACCAGGAGCATCTTCTGAAGTATGTCGTCAACGGAGACTTCTCAAACGGTCCTCGAACAACCGCTTCCACCGTGAAGGACATCTCAGAATCCCTCACCCCCTTTCTGTAGTGGAAGACCCTCATTGTTCGATCATCAGAACAGGTGACGAAATACTTGCCTGCAGGATCAAACGTCACCCCTTTGACGTGACTCTGGTGGATGTCAAACCGTTTGATTCTCTCGAATGTGGTTCCTGACCAGACCACAATCGATCTGTCCAAGCCGACGGAGACGAGAATCGACCCGTCTGGAGCCCAAGCCATGTCCTGGACGTCGTTGTCGTGGGCCACAAGTCTCCGCACCATTGCCCAGTGTTCCACGTCGATGTTGGTGATGTCGTCACCCATTGACCTCAACAAATCTCTGTTGGATCGCAGAACCTTGGACCTCTCTTCGTCCAGCTCCCAGATGAGAATCAGCTTGTCGTCACTTCCGGTGGCAAGAAACCGTCCGTTGGGGGAGAACCGCACACAAGTGACCGCACCGTCGTGTCTTGTCATCGAACAGAGGGGTGAGCCAAAAACCGGAGACCCCGACTTCAATCCATTGGTGTCCCAAACGCTAACTCGTCCGTCAATTGAGCCCGTTGCAAGTCGGCCATTGATTGACACGTCTACGGTGTAAAGCTCCTGTTTGCGACCCGTGGTGGGGTCCTTGTGGGTCAAGAAGGGATACTTCAACAACCTCATGAAGAAAAAGGATACGAAAAATGTTAAAATGGTATATACGAAAAGTTGCAAAATGACCCTTGTTGGATTGTTGTGGCAGTCGCTGTTTAAAGCGCCACGTCCATTCTAATCACAAATAGGAGTCAAAATTCAAGTCTTCCAAAATGGAATGGTCCAATCCGGTTGTACTCGATGATGGTGCTGCGGACGTCCGGTAGAAAGCTGTGAGAGAATTTGGAATGCCTTAGTGGGAGCTCTCTACTGGGACTGCATCGCTGCTGGATGCACATCATCGAACAAGCCGAAAAGGGGGTCCGCCTCGGGGGACCCCATATCGTTGTAGATGTCCATATTGTTATCCTCCGTGTCGTCAAAGAGGGGGGTGAAGTGTTCCTTGAGTATTTGGGCCTCTGGCAGCTTGAATAAACCTGGATTTGTCGACGGTGGGGAAACCAACCCTATGTCGTCGATTTCAGGCTCCTCTGACTGCTCAGACTCCGCAGGCTCGTCAACTTCAACGTCGAACTCTTCACATTCAGCGACCTCCAAGTCCTGAACTGCGCCCCCCAACTCCCCTGGCTTTTCCACCATTTGAAAGCCCGGAAAGTCTCCTTTTGTTTTCTTTCTCATCATATTGAACACCTTGGCGTTTTGTGCCATTGCAAGCTCCAGAGCCATCACGTAACCTTCCAACGTTTCAACGTGACGGCGTTTCTTCTCTCTGGAGGCGTGGGCCGCCTTTCTGTTTCTGATGACCCGTTCTAGTCTCCGCTGCTCCTTCTCCTCCGCTGTGCGGGCCCTCTTCCGTGGTGGAAGTTTAGCACTGACGGTGGCTGCGGGGCCAGCGGTTGCCGTGAGGGTGTCTCCTCTCCTGGTACTAGTAACGTCGTGGTTTGGCATTCCAAAATGTAATTCTCTAAAGAAGAAAGTGGTAGCAACAAGGGATGAATTGTCACGCAACGTGGCCAAATGGCTCAGAGCCCCAAGTCACACAAGAGAATGCCGAGCCTCGGTGAATTTGATTTCGCGGCTTCTTTCGGCTTCCGCGTGTTTGGTGTCATTGGGATCCCACACAGTAGGCCTATTCACCTAGCTGGGTCCCACAGTCGTTGAATTAACGTGGTAGACTGTATGGTGGTGGAAAGGTGTTTGTAGCGAAGACATTGCGAACTTTTTCGCCGTCCAGCAGCCCTCATTATTTTTCACTTTCATCTTCATCTGCTTCCAATGGACGACGAACCGGAGGGGATTTTGGACGTTGATGAGTCTTTACTTCAAGACACGGAGTCTTTGAACCTCCAGTTGGACAAGTGTGAGACGCCGATTTGGCTGATGAGATTGCCGCCTGATTTGACCAAGATCTGGAAGGTCCATGGCCAGATGGGTGGTAAGGTAGTGGCCAACATGGTGATGCCTACAGGGCCAATCGACCGGGAAAACAGGATCCGGCTGCAACTCACCCCCGACGTGGTGGCCAGAACCCAGCTGGAGCCACTTTACGAGGTGAAATTAACGAAGGAGGTGGTTGACAACGAATACGTCTTTACAGAGACGGAGTTCACCCAATTCAAGGAGCGAGACGACGGGGGGCGTCGGTCCACATTCATGACGCAGGTGGCTGCGTTGCCCCAACAGCCCAAGTTGAAATCCCTCAACAAGGAGGCGATCTACCATGAGGCCAAGTGGACAAAGCGAATCAAGGAGGTTGAGGAGACGGGCGTTGCAGAAAGTGGAATGGGTACTACCGACCTCAACAAACCCCAGCGGGGCCGTTGGTCTCGTAACAGAGGATTTATCCCCTACGCCAGAACAATACCCAAGCGGACGGAGATCATCGGTAAGGTGGTACACGAGTGCCAGGCGGTGCCGCTGCGGTTGGCCACCAACGACAAGCTACGACTTGCGGCTCAGAGACGTCATCTCAAAAGTCTCGTAAAGAAATCCACAATCAAGATCATTGACAACAAGGAGGTGGGTAAGATGCACGGCAAGTCAACACCAAACATCCAGACGGGTGGTACAATTGTGATGAACAAGGTGGAGCAGATGAAGAAGCTCGGCTCCAAGGAGGAGGGAAGACACGCCCGTATGGACAAGAGAGACCTCATGGCCAAGATCTTCGACTGCTTCAAGAGATTCGAGTACTGGAGTATCAAGAACTTGAAGGCCAAGTTGAAGCAGCCCGAACAGTGGTTGAGGGAAAACTTGGAAGAGGTGGCCGTGATGGAGAAGGGTGGAACCTTCACCCAGAAATGGCGCCTAAAGGAGGAGTACAGAAGGACAATCCAAGCGGAAAACAAGGGCTTCGACAACGAAGAAGACGCAGACGCCGAGGAACCCGAAGAGCCCGAAGAGGAGGACGAAGACATGGATCTCGAGGACGTGGCAGCCATTTGAAGCCAACCGAAATCAAACGGTCACAACTCCCTCCAATCACAAGCTTTCAAGTCGATTTCAGTACCATTTTAATGCCACGAAGTGGACCAATTCTGTGGCCCCACCACTGTCACTCAATTGCCCTTCAAAGGTCTTTTATACTCGTCACTGTGTTAACTTAACGAAATTTCACTTAAAATTAAACAAATTGCCTCCCCCGTATACTGTCAATTAACCGTGATGAGTGAGAGCAAAGGTGCGGAAGAAGCTCCGAGGAAGGCTGCGGCTGCCCTGGAGGAACTGTCCACAGCCCCCGAATGTGCCGGCGAAAACCCAGCCGTGACCACGCAAAACCAGAGCCAAAACCAGTCGCAGACACAAACCCAGGCTGCCGCCCCCGAACCAATACCCGTCGACCCCCAGGACCAGCTGGTGGCCGAAGGTGCGGACCAGACCGCCAGCCTAGGGGTCCAGTCCTCTCCGTTGCTATCGTCAACCCCACCCACGGTGTCGAAGGTGCTCTTCAAGGCATACCCATTCTTGATGCTATCAAACAAGGTGCTAGCGGTTCTCACGTGGACCGACGATAACAGCAATATCTCCCTCTTTCTAGTCGTCTTCTCCACCTTGGGACTTCTCTACTACAACATCTTGATTGTTTATGCGGGCCATTTATTGCCCGTCCTGATACTGTGGGTTTACAGTGAAGCGTACGCGTACGTGTCGAGGAAACAGCTTGCCAAGCCCACGTTGGACAATGTGGTCCAAACAATGAACCAGGTGTCCCAGAAGCTGGAAATCCTCATCTCCCCGATTGTGTCGTTGAATTTGAGTGCAGGTGACTTGAAGAGACTCTTGTTCACAACAATCTTCCTCTCCCCAGCATACATTGTGATCAGTCTCTTTGTTCTTTCCCCACAGAAGCTGCTGCTTGTGCTGACATTCTCCCTCTTGACCTATCACTCTCAGTGGTCAAGGGTCACTAGACAGATTCTTTGGAAATCAAAGAAGATAAGGCTCATCTGCTTCTACATCACGGGGTTGGACTTTGAAAACCAATACACGGAGCGGCCCTCTCTATTCCACTTGAACAGAACCCTCAAAGCCAAGCTACCAGCATTCACAAACTCCTCAAAGGACAACAAAGGCGTGCGGTTCACCTACGTCGTGTATGAGAACCAGCGGAGATGGCTCGGGGTCGGATGGACTCCCAATCTTCTCTCCTACGAGCGTACCCCTTGGACAGACGAGTTTCTCAATGAGGCCCCTCCCTTGGAGAGCTTTGAGTTGCCAAAACTAAGCGACGAAGCCGGCATGGTTTGGAGATGGGTCGATAAGACGTGGCGATTGGATAGATCAAACGACAGCGCAATCCAGTTGAACTCCGGCAAGGCCAAGACAACCGCCAACCCCAAGGGCGACGAGGGCTGGATCTACTTTGACAATACGTGGAAAAACCCCGGCTTGGACGACTCGTTCAGCAAGTACACAAGAAAGAGGCGGTGGGTGCGGACTGCAGAGTTGGTCAAAGGTGGAGCCGGCGCCCCTGCTCTATTGTCCCCATCCTTGGCCACAGATGCACCCGAAACCGGGGTCGACTCCGGGGTGAAATTCAAGGGTGGGGAAACCCATGGGGACACCACCATGGAGTCGATTGTCGAAGACACTCACGACGAGGATGCTGCAAACCCTCAGCGGAGGCGTCGTAGGTCGTTGCGCTTTGAGGATTGATCTGGGTGGCGATGAGTTGGTGGCATGAATATTGATATCTACTGTGTAGTTTGCTGAGCACCTGTTACGTAACATCATCTTCTCCTATTGAGTCACTCTCTGAATGGGTGTTGAATTGAAGACGATGGAACCTGCTCCTGTGGAGGTCGTCGATGTGGAAGTGGTGGCGTTGAAGACCCCCAGTACCCTGCAGGTGTGGGCTGCTTGTTTGGATGATTTGACCGGTAAGGATAAGATTGCGAAGATGGTGCAGTATGCGTTGCGGATGCTTGTTGCGGTGGATGCTGCCAGTGATGGGTTGGAGAAGTCAAGTTCTATCAGGTTAACCCGTTGGTTGAGTGTTCTAGGCTCGATAAGCAACCTTGAGGTTAAAGTCAAGGTTGTGATTAGCTTTTTGGTTAAAAAGCTAGCAGGGTTCCTCTCGGCGTTGAGTGCGTATAGACAGCTGTTGAGAGCGGGTACTCTACCGTTTAGATTTCATCGCTTGCTTTCCCAGCTGAAGATTTCGTTTGATCTGGTGAGAGCAAAGGAAGATGGAGTGATTAAATTGAACAAATTGATCAATTTCTGGGTCAACTGGGATATGTTAAGTCAGTTGATTAATCTCCAGTACGCGCTGGCCGACGAGACGATCTTGGCTTTCAAATTGGGATTGATTGACTCAAGTAAGTACAAGAATTTACTGGATTTAGCAGAGGACCATGAGGTGTGGTCCTGGTTTGTGATGATTTTGAACGGATTGAGAAAGGATTTTAACATGTGGGGGGATCTCACCACAAGCGAATCCCAGTTGATTTTGAATGAAAAGGTGAAGAATCAAACGAGGAAGATTGTCCAACAAATGAAATCAAACCCACTTTCTCCGCCACTGGATTTGATTGTTGAGGAATACAACGTCAACAGCAAGATGGTGGAGATCTGGAAGGAAAAGAAAATGGTGGCGGTGGATATTCTCCGGTTGGGTTGTGATCTAATTTACGATTCGCCGTTTGTCTTTCAGTGGAGAGTCAAAAAGCAGTGGAAAGCTCTCCATCTTTTCTTTGGTGTGCTTTCGGGTGGTTTGGGGTTCTATAAGGTGTGGGTGGCCCAGAGAGAGAGATTAATAAGGGAGATGAATGAGCAGTGAAAGAGAGTGAGTGTAAAGTGGAACTTCGTAATGGGAGTATAGAATTAATCATTCAGCGTTTATTGGTAGATTGAACGTGTTCAAGAGGGGCGAAATGATATGTAATGGATGGGTAGTTTATCCAGTAGTGAGAGAAACTGTTCATTACGATTATATGTCATTTACCATCTAATAAAGTTTAAAATAAGTTCACAGTGCCAATACTGGGTAAGGGAAACGTGAGAATAACATATATAGGAGGAGAGTGAAGAAATTGTAATTCCATTCATGCAGTTTAGAGTTGAAATATCTCACTCAGAGGAAGAAGAGTCCAAAATCTCACGAACGTTGTTCATGCACTCAAAATATTCATTTGGAGGAAACCTCGAACCGTTCTCGTCAGGTTCTATTGAATCGTAACTTAAAAGAATGCCATAATGACTCACATACACCTTGACATCTAACCCCCATCTTTTATTGCACTCATTGACTATCGCGTTGTGAAGATCAAACGATTCAGCTAGAGTGTTACCGGAAGTCACATCCTTGTAAGGAAAATCTTTTAGCTGCATATCATTCAATGTATCTAAAATCCACCGATCGACATTTGGGCCGGTGACAGAGGTGGACAATTCCATTTTCCTACTTTTCTCATAACCAGCAGGATCTCCATTAAAAAGGCTGAGTTTGTCACCAAGTGCGTCTATGCAATCTCGATATTCATCTGGAAGTGATTGGTCATAACTCAAAATCAGGTCAGAGTTGTCCTCAACATAAAGAGTCACATCCAACCCAAAACTTTCATTGCAATCATTAACTGTCTTGGTATAGATGTCAAAAAGTTCACCTAGAGTCTTCTTGGCATTGGTGCTACCGTACATCATACCTTCTATTGTTTGAGAAAATATGGTGGCCGCCATAAATGCCATGCATAAGGATGTGTTCCGCATAAAACGCATATTTTAAATCTTTGTAACTATTCACTGAGTTTGAGCAATTGTCCCTGTTTGCCGCTGTCACCTCAAGTGTCAATGGAAGAAGTGCCAAGATGGGTAACACGGTGGGGTACTTTTTTATTGGGGCATAATTTTGGACATCACCAGAGTGCATCGATGACGTAATGGCTCACCAGCTACATTGACTTTCTCCAGATTATCTAAGCCTGCCGCTACGGCGAGCAACGCTTCTAACGCTCGATTCACAAAATTCCAGAGTTTAAGTCTCCCTCTGTGAACTTGGACATTATTTGGAGTAAATTGTAAATCGGTGTGATGAAAGCTGTTAACTCTGTCTGATATTTTTTAAAAAGCCGGCTGAATTTGGGAGTCCTGCAAGATAAGGGGTTATTTTTTTATTCTAATCCTTGAAGCTGTATTGCCATGTCAATGGGACTCTCATGAACAATTTATCTGAAATCTAAAATCTGAATCCCCTCTCAACTCAACTCCATCTGAGATCTCCCTAGAATCCCTGCGAACAACTTGAACAATTGAATAATCCTCAACAGCCATCTATATGCCGATTTCTATGCCAATCTGAATACCAAAATGATGATATTTTATATTTATTCTAGAAGAATCATTACAATTGAAAATACCGCCATTTGATAAGAGAAACCATGATGAAATCAGTACAAAACCAAGGCTTTACTGGAGAAATCAAGCTCCAAACACCCTCCCAGAAAGTTGCTACCCCTCTCCCCACTGTGCTTCCTTCTGGCCCGTCTCGCCACCCCAATCGTGTGTCTAGTAACCGTTACTGATCCAATTACCGGAATTGGAAATTTTCGTCTCAGAACCTGACTCATTCCTTCACATAATGGTTGTGATCCACCGTAAGACTAACGAAACCAACATCCAGCTTGCGCTATCGTTGACGGGAGGGCCGGTGTCATTAGACACGCCTTTGTTTGACCTTCCAGAGGCAGCACAAGTCCAGAACACAAAATCCCAAGTCATTTCGGTGCAAACGGGTGTGGGTTTTCTCGACCACATGCTGCACGCCTTAGCCAAGCACGGAGGGTGGTCCTTAGTGCTCCAATGCCAAGGAGATCTTCATGTGGATGACCACCACACCGCCGAAGATGTGGCACTTGCCCTTGGTCAAGCTTTCAAGGAAGATCTCGGACCTGTTAAGGGTGTCAAGAGATTCGGTACAGGTTTCGCCCCATTGGATGAGGCCCTATCCAGAGCAGTGGTTGACTTGTCCAATAGACCCTACGCAGTGGTGGATTTGGGGTTAAAGAGAGAAAAGATTGGTGACTTGAGCTGTGAGATGATTCCCCACGTTCTCGAGTCGTTTGCCGAGGCTGCAAGGATCACGATCCACGTCGATTGTCTTAGAGGGTTCAACGACCACCACAGAGCCGAGAGTGCCTTCAAGGCTTTGGCTGTTGCAATTAGAGACTCTCTGACAAAAACCGGTAGTGACGATGTACCATCTACTAAGGGGGTGTTGATGTGAGCAGTGGGTGCGGTTAGTTACTTGCGAGTGACTGGGGAAAGATGATTGAACTCCTGGTTGAACTACTGCTTGCTGAGCGATATCATATAATATTCACGGAACCAAACGTACGTCAATATCTCACCGTTGAATAGCCACTAAAATGAGGACGTTGCTTACTCTCTTCTATATTGATTCTATACATCTTTTAATTAAAAAAATATACAGGTGAAATTGTGAGTGCCCACTTGTGCACACTTAATGAACAGAATATGCAGGTGAAAGCGTGAAAAGAGGTAAATTAAAGGCTGCTGTAGGGCACAACTTGCTTCAAATGAAATATATCTCATTAAAACCGGGTAATTTCCACAGGACCCCGAGTAAGACTCCAAAGAGTCGTTAGTATAATGTCCGGTATGTTCTCCAAACGAGCTCCAAGTGTACCCCAAATGAGATCCATATGTGCGTTAAATATACATCAGCTTGGATCCAAACACCACGCTACACAATTAGTCTGAAACTAAACATCCCTACAGTGAATAGCATGGCTAACGTGGCGTTAGTTCCCCAAATTCATCCAAATTTTGCCATAAAAGCATGTTATAATTGTGGTAGTCTTCTTGTAATTTCATTACCAAGCAATTCCCTTCTGAAGCCATCCATTGGCGTATCTGAATTTAAGATTTGTGAATAGTGCTCATGAAACTGAATATAAAAGGGTATTTACTGCATCAAATAATCACTAATATGGTATCAATAAATTATAAACATAGCAATAAAGAGACAAATCTGTTTAACTATAACCATTTTATAGTATGTCCTCCATTTGATGAACCAGTAGAAGAAAATATCAAGAAATTGCTTTGAATGAGTTTTAACATGCTTAGATTGAATTGTCCCTCTCTCTTCCTTCATCTCCTAGCAACTTCCACCAAATTACTACAAACCAATTCACCGAGGAGCTTAAATACAGCATTACTGGGGGTAGAGCCATCATTCACTAACTTCACTCGTTCACTCATTACTAATTTTTCTCTCATCATACCTACTCTTCTCCAATGCTTTCCAGATTCACCCGCTGCCTGAGAGCTTATTCAACCGCCGGCAAACCGGACCTCAAGTCGATCAACTTGCAATCGAAGCCCCAGGGCCAGATCCAAGGTAAGCCGCTCCAAAACTATCATCTCGACGAGAATAACAACATTGTTATCCAGGTGAAACCAATCGAAAGAACGGGTGAGAGCTTGGAAAAGAAGAGAAAGAGACTCATCTACCAATCGAGAAAGAGAGGGATTTTGGAGACGGATTTGTTGCTCTCAAGATTTGCAGATAAATACATCAACACCATCGATGAGTCCTTATTGAACGAATACGATAAGTTGCTCGATGAGTTGGACTGGGATATCTACTACTGGGCTACAGAAAACTATTCCATCACTAAGCTGCCGGAAAAGTGGCAAGACAGCGTTGTGCTGAAGATGCTCCAGGAGGAATCAAAGAATGCCGAGGGTGAAATCTTGAGAATGCCAAATCTTCATTAACGAACCAAGTGAGCCACTTTGTCTGGATATCATAGAACCAATGGGACGTGGCTAAGTTTATGTATATAGTTTAATCAACAATATCCGCAGTATTTTGCTCCAAAACCTGGTCTTGGTCCTCGTGGTCCAATTCGCCCTTGAGCTGCTCAAATTCCTCTTCATTCTCAAGCAAGGCCTGGATGGAGATGACCCCACTCTCGTTGAACTTATCCAAGACCTTCTCCGCCTCGTCGATATTCATCTTGGCAAACACCCTATTCACTTCGTCCAAACTGCCCGTCTTGATGGCTTCCCTCATCTCTGCTGGGAGAGTTTCAAAAACTTCAAACTCTTTGCTGCCTTGTTCAGGCATATGCACACTCAATTCGGTGTCGGGATCAAGCGATTTTAATTGGATCTGTTCAACACCCTCTCCATTATCAACCTCTTCACTCTTGATCACCGCGCATCTGTTCTTGATGTGGGAGACCATTTGATCCACGTCCAGATCAAACCTTTGCCTCAATGGACTGTTTTCGTTCTTCAGCTGAGTGAAAAATTTGGTAACGTATTCCAATTTGGCACTCAATGGCATCCCGCTGAACAGCTTCTCCTCGGGGTTGGATGGATCACCGTTGATCATCGGTGCGACCCATTGGATGAGAATTGCTTGTCTGATTCTGCCCTCTGCCTCACTTGTTTGACCGGAGAGCACAAGATCAAAGCAAGACATCAACAATGCGTCCTTCTGCTGATGAGTGACAAAGTTTGGATTCTTGATGATGAACTGTTTCGACTCATCGAAGGAAGACAATTTTCCAAATTGTAGAGTCTTCTTAGCAACTGTCATTTCATCCAGGTAATTCTCTTCCAATGTTGTAACCGGTGGCAATGATTTCCCATCATTGAGCACCTCAATAACCTCCTCTTTTTTCTTCTCAGTTGCAGGCTTTGATGCTGTGGTCTTCTCAACTTTCGGCTTCTTCTTATTGATAAAGGAAGAGTTGAACCCCTCTCTGTAATCCTCCGAAGTGATCTTCTCCTTGTTCCACTCCTCCAACTCCTTCATCTTTGGATCGATCTCAGCAAGAACTCTATCAATTTTGTCCTGATGTTGTCTCAATTTGGTCTTGATTGCTTCACTGGACACAGGTTCGCCCTCTTTTGCTAAATCTTCCTTCAATTGAACAAACAAATCCTCCATCATCTCGTTGTACGTCGGAGTATCCGGATTGTCTTCAAGAAGACACTTCTCCTGGTTGTCGAAGACCGTGTCCAAATCCACCGTAGCCAAATCGCCCTTAAACTCATTCAGTAGGAAGTTGGCTCTCTTTGTCAACTGGGTGTACATCTCCTTCTGGATCTTCAACCCTTTGATCTGTTGGGCCCTCTCCAACCTCTTCTCGTGGATATCTCTTTGTTTCCATCTGATAAAAGAGTTCTTGTCCACATTTGGATGCACCTCGATATCTGAGTCATCACTGAGCTCAAGCTTGTCCCACTTGGAGTAATCAACCATTTAGGAGGCGAATGAAGAAGGTTGTGATGAAATAAATTTGTCACGTGAAGCTGCCACTTTCTCTTCTTCAATGCAGCAACAGCAGCAACAGCTACAACCTCAGACAGATAGAAAGCGCCGCGACACCCTCAACGAGCGCATTGGGGACCTCATGGAGCTTGTGCCCAAGCACTTCTTTCAACAGGACCGAAACTCCGGCACAAAGGACGGCAAGCCGAACAAGGGTCAGATTCTTTCCAAGAGTGTCGACTACATCAATTGGCTGCAGGAGGAGATCGATGCCCGCAACAGAAAGGAGGTGGAGCTTCTGCTGAAGTTGAACAGACAAGGGCCTACGACCGCAGAGTCGATGTTGGCGAATATTGGCGTGGGACCATTAGTTGAAGAAGACCAATGACGAAGTCGGGGTCGGGGTCGATGTCAAGGTCGAGCAATTTCTGTATTTAATGGGATATTATGGGGTATCCACTGGAGTATTTTATCTGTTTATTATTGTGTACTTTAATTCCAACTGGCAGGGCTTGCCATGATGAATAAAGGCTTTACTTGAAACGGGGCACGACACTCATTTCTGCCATGAAATTTCCACCTGCCTGTTGTAAGGCCATTTGTTTAAAGATATCTCAGGAACAAGAGGTGTTGAGATGATGAAAGTTACCTTAATAGAATTGGTTAAATTGTGATGAACAACATGGTATAAATAGGGTAGAAGGAATGGAAATAGTGGATATTTTATCTCTCTTTAATTTATACATTTTATAAAACTTCTTTCAAATCAATAGAAACAAAAAACGCTCATTTGCTCATCAATTCAGAAGAAGGAAATGGTAAAAAAATACACTGCATGAAGACATAAGAAAAGCAAAATACACACCACCAGATAGTGAAAGCCTTTAACACTTACACCTTCTTTATAATTGTCTTTGAACTTTACATAAAACAATTATAAAGAAGGCCGCTGAAACCACCCAAAACTTTCTAAAATAAACAGATAACCCCTTGGAACCTCCAATATTTATCCATAAATCCCTTCCTTGTCACACACCCCCCCTCCCCCTCACCCCCTACTTCTCTCTTTTACACCGTCGCAAGAGCACATTGGATCTACCACGCCACATAGTCTTTTCCTGCGCCACACTACTCAGCTTTTCTCAAAATTTTTTTTTCAGTATAAAATTTCTTCAGTTTGAGCTCCTTTTCTCAATGAAATCCCAGCTGATTTGTAAGATTTCCGCCTCAAAAAGGTTGATTTCCACTCTTATCAACAGGCCCAATAGAAATGAGATTATCATCACTTCTCTTTTTGATAACTCGTTCAATAACAAGATTGAATTCCAATCAAATGAAATCATAATCAGAATGGATTGGCTCTCGATGCCAACCCCTCCAGGTAAGAAGAGAGGTAGAACTGGTGGTGTGTCTCAAACGGAAGAAAATACAGAATATCTTGTGATTTTACTGGATTCAGGAATCATTCTAATCTACTCCCCGTTGACAAAGGATTTTATCAACAAAATCACGAACGAGTCTCCCTTCAGTACCATAACACCCCATCAAGGTGAAAACTACGATTTGGTGACTTTTGAACCAAACTTTGGGTTGAAATTCTACTCCTCTGTCAACCCTCAACTGATTAATTCAATCCCATTGAAAGGTATCAATGAGGTTGACTGCATAGTCTTTGATCAGGACAAAATAATCCTTGCCAACGATTCAAATGTCCAAATACTGAATGATAAATACAAAATCGAGAGGACGATCCCACTTCCACCAAACCTTGAACAAGTGTCGAAGATTTTACTCAATGGAGATGATTTGATAATCATGGATAAGAGCTCTCATTTTTACATCCTGGATCTCACCGAAAGTATCACAACTTTTAAAACATTCACTTCAAGCGGTACAATTTTGAACTTGGAGTTGATTTCACAAAACCTCATCTCTTGCATAACCAACAATGGTGTCATTGAAATATTCAATTTGAACACTTCGAACAACCTGGGTCCCCAAATCACGCTATTGATCAAGGGAGGAGACAAGGTGGGTAAATTCATCAATTTATTGCCGATCGACGATCAACATCAAATCTTTAAAGGTATCTGGTTTGATACCTTCAATATCAACATAACAGACTTTGAATTCGATGACCTGAATCTGCTCAAGGGTGAGATTGAAATTTCTGTCACGGAAGAAGTGGGAGATGATCAAATCCACGTGACAAACCCACAAATGGGCCGATTAGACGATGAATTGATCCAACAAGTGTCAAAAATCCATCTCAGAGAGGACCATAAATGTAAAGAAGTGGAGGCACTCAAAGATTTATTGGATCCTTACTTAACGACAAAGTTGTCCACTAATGGCGGAGACAAACAGGAGGATTTAATTTCGATTCTTGTCCAGAACCCTCAATTCATCAAGGAAACAATCCACTCATTAACAATTGAGAACGAGATAACAACCTTTTTCTCGAACATCTGTCAATGTCTCTCCAACTTCATTGGACTGGGCTCTCCTCAGGGGGATTTCCATGTCAAAAAGGAGTTGAAGAAGTGGTTCCATTGGTTATTGTTATTGAAGGGTTCAATCATTGTGTCAAACACCGACTGTTTGGAATGGTTGAAATTGGTCCAATCCAGCTTGAATCAGGATGTCAAGCTTTTACCCCAAATCTTGAAATTGCAGGGGAAATTGGAGTTGTTGAAGGATCAGCTCACCTTGCGAAACTCATTGATTGACCCTGATGTGAAATCAAATGATTCCATAGCTGAGGAGTTCCTTGTCTTCCAAGGCGAGGGCGACGATGAGGAGCTTGAAGAGGAAGAGATTGAGGATGATGAGGAGGAAGAGGAGTAATCACATTTATAAACACCTAAAAAAGAAGAAAATCTGCAAAAAAAAACAGGTTATATGATGAGCGCATTTACGCTCATACGCTCAGCACAAAAACATTCATCCAGAGGTCACAAAGACACAAAAAAAAGTATCAACACCCACCAAAAATTCATCCATTTGTTAAAATACCCCAATTTTCCCGGTTGCCATGATCCTCTTAGTCCCCTCCTTCCCTGCCCCGGTTTCATCCCCAGGTTAACCCTTCTCAGTTTCACGGCTGTGCAACGTTCTTAAAAAAGTAATTCTTTTCAGAAAATTTTTTTCTCCTTTTTGTGTTTCTCTTTAAATCTGCCTTTGTTTTACTTGAAAAGCCACCAAGATGTCGACAGAATCGAAGTTTCTGATCCCTATTGTGCCAGAACCAGTTGTCTCCGAAAAGGAGCAAAAAGTGGAGGGCAAAATGTACGTTAGTTACAACAATGTCCACAAATACTGCCAATATGCTGCAGCCACTATATTGGACAAGGTGGGTAAGCCAGACGTGATCATTGCGATTGCCGGTGGTGGTATGATCCCAAGTAGATGTATACGTTCCTTCTTGAGAAAGCCAGGTCAAAAGAACATTCCAATTCAGGCTATCGGGTTATCTTTGTATGAGGACCTGGGAACCGGTGAGGACACAATTGGTAAGGAGGTGATCAGAACACAATGGTTGGATTTCGGTGCTTTGGAACAGAAGTTTGACTCTCTTATTGGTAAGAACATCTTGATCATCGATGAGGTTGATGACACCAGAACAACGTTGCACTATGCATTGGAGGAGCTTTATAAGGACATTTCTCAAAAGGCGGAATCGTTGGGAAGATCGATGGAAAACACCAAGTTTTCCATCTTTGTTGTTCACAACAAGTTGAAGGAGAAGAGAGCAGAATTAAACACAGAGTTGCTTAACGGTGGGATCTACATTGCAGGTGAAAATGTTGAAGACAAATGGATTGCCTATCCATGGGAATCAACTGACATCGATACCCACACGGAATTTGCTAAGGAGCAAGGGAACATTTAAGTAGTATATTATAGTAAAATTGTCGAATAATAAACAGGAACAACCTTAATTTACCTCGAATCATCAATCCCGTTTACCTCATCGCCTCTTGCATTTCCACCATCTGTTGGACTTGTTGTTTCATCATATCCTTCAAGTCCTCCACATCGGCCATCAGCTCCTCACACCTCTCCTCCTTTTTCCCCAAGAGGATCAAAGCCTTATCCAACTTTGCCTCCAATTGGTCCACCTCCTGCTGCTTTGACTCCAACTGGTGTTTCAACTGGGGGACCGACTTATTCTCATCCATTAATTTGATCAGCTGGGTCCCTGCATCGTCTCGCTGCTTCGTCAACGTCTTCACCTCATCCTTGACCGATTGCAACTCCATCTCAAGCCTAGTGATGTTGGAGCCCAATTTCTGGATTATCTGGATTTGTTGGTTGCCCATGGCACCATTACCACCAATCGAGTGTCCACCGTTTATAGTGCTCAAGTGGTCACTGATTGCCTCCTCTCCCAGCTTCAAGTCATCAAAATCGGGCAGCGATGTAAGCGATGACACAGCGAAGGAACTGGATTGAATGCCGAACGGTTCCTCGTGATTGCCTGCAAATCTTTCATTCGATGCAAGTATTGAACTGGACCGCATATTGGGGTACGAGTATTTCTTATTGATTGACGGGGTCAGTGGTGGAGGTAGGTTCCTCGTCAGTGAAGATGCAGATGGAAAATCATGGAGGTAAAAGCTACCGGGTGTTGAAACCATTCCGTTGGTAGGATAAGATTTAATAGATTGTTCCAATTGGGACTTTTCTTCCTGGATCGCCTTTATTTTGGTCTCAAATTGGGTTCTTGACTCCTCGTTATCAGTCTTCATTTGGTCCAATTCCGTGGTCAAGGTCTCGTTGTTGATTTTCAAATCCCCAATTTGGGTCTTTAATGAAGAGATCTCATTTTCAAGGTTCAAGTGAGCACTACGCTGTAAAAGTAGATCACTTGACTCCTGCTTTAGATCGTTCAAGAGCACTTTGTTCTTCTTCGAGAGGCTCAAATTTGTATCTTTTAGACCATCCAGTTCAGTCTCCAAATGCTGAATCTTCTTCAAATAAGAGGATTCGATCAGTTTCCAGTTTTCCTGGGCTTGATCCATCTGAGATTGGAGAATCCCCAACTCCTTCTTATGGGCAGGATCGTTTGCCCCCACGTCGTTCTCCTTTTGAAACCTCAATTGTTCGATTTTATCCTCCAATCTCTTGATCTCGTTACCGTTCTCTCGCTTCAATTCCCCCACCTGCTGATCAAGCTTATCGTTTGCCTTCTCCAATGCATTGATTATTGTCAGTTTATTCTTCTTGAACATTTCGAATTCCATTTCCATGTCCTTCAACTCTTGCCTTAACCTGCCACTTCTTTCCACTTCTGCTTTCAATTCCACACCAGCAGCCTCCAGCTTGGTTTCGAACCCACTTGCCTTCATTGTTTTAACCTCATCCATCAGCTGCTGGTTTGATTTCACTAAGGCTTCGTATTTCTCCCTCACCGATTCGTCTGACCGCATTTCTTCCCTTAAAACCCCATTTTCAAGGGCCAGCTGGTCTGCCCGACTCTTTACTGTATCTATTTCCGTCTCCAATCGTTCAATAAGCCCTTCCTTTGACTCTAACTCCGATTCCAATTCCACCTCTCTTTTCTTCAGCCTCTTGACCGATTGGGTCAAGGCGAGCTCCTTCTTGGACAACTCAATGCCTTCGGCCATCAATTGATCCACTTGGTCCTGTTTCTGCTGCAATGAGGCCTTCAAATCCACCGTCAATTGGTCATCTGCTTTAGGCTTTGATTTTAGCTTCTCCAGCTGGTCTTGTAAGGGCTTGACTTTGGAGAGGGCGTGGGACCCCACTAGATCCTGCCATTGGTCTTTGGTCAGCTCTTGAAAGTTTTCTGGGATCACTACTTCTTCGATCGTGTCAACATCAACTTCACCATCTCTGGAGTTATCTGCGGTGGGGGAGCGAGACCCCACACGGTCACTGGTGGACGTTGAGGACTTATTGGGCTTCCTTCTGGAGGCTTGTGCGAGTCGCTGCTCTAGCGTGGGCCTCTTGGAGGACATTTACAAGAAAAGAAGGTGGTATAAAATATTCTCAGTTATTGGGCTGACTCGATCATTAAAAGAGTACTCTGAATGGTGCACAGCATAATAGGTCATCGTAGAATATTGCTTTATTACAGAATGGGTTAAACCCGATGAGGGGATCCCTCATCCACGGTTAACCCACAAAGAAGAGGGTGAAAGCCAGGATGAAAAAGTTTTCACTCTCTTTTTCTCCTTTTATAGTGAAAAACCCCAAAAGGGTTCCATGTGGTGGACGCAGCGTTTATGCTGGAAACAAATGGATAACTCCACTGGAATTAGAAAAATTCAGCCATCATAATGGTAAAAAGAAGAAGTGAAATAGCCTTCTAGAAGGCTTTTGCTCATGAGGCCAATTGGAGGTTTTGAGTAGGAAAAGACCACCTGGTACAAATTTGACACAAAAGACAACCAGATATGAAGTGAAGATATTTAGCGTAACATTATCACGTTCCTTTGGCATAGATCGCCAAAACTGGGACAAAGTTGAACCCTCATTTGAGGTAATGAGGGTTATTAAATCCCCTTTATAGAGGTGATAACAAGGTGGAAAAATGCCAATTTAATCACAAAACGTTGATCTACACATCCATGGGACTATCACTTGGTATCACCAACCAATTCACAGAATGTGAACAAATGTTCAATTTTTTATCCCAAAATCCCACAATAAGGTCCATATCTCCATTCACAGATAAGATACGCAAATGAGAGTAGGACGGTTCTAATCACAAAACTTATGGCTACACACACATACCACCAGCATATATCCCCAGATTCGTTGTTCACATTTTAGCTTGTAAAGATTAAATTTTTCATTACACTCTTGACCCTCTTCCTTCAATGCTATCAACACCCATCATCCCCCCCGGGGACAACGACCTGGTCTATGAGCCCAGCGAGGACTCGTTTCTCTTCCTCGACCTCTTTGAATCCCTCAGCAAAACGAGATACTTCCACACCAAACACTTCTCAAACACTTCTCCTCTCACAGTGGAAATCGGCTCAGGTTCAGGCATAATATCTACATTCATCAAATTACACAAAACCATCCCCAACAATTACCACATAGCTACAGATATCAACTCCACGTGTGTTGAAAAAACAAGAGAAACGTTGAAGACTAACACACCTCAATCCACGGGTCAATTCGATACCCTCAGAGGAGACCTCACAACTCTTTTTAAAGCGGAATCAATAGACGTGCTCTTCTTCAATCCTCCATACGTGCCCTCCGAGGAAATTCCAGAATTGCCTCACTCCAAGGGGGATTACACATGGCTGGATCTGGCTCTTGTTGGTGGAAGGGACGGAATGCTGATAACAAACAAGTTGCTCGGCGATTTGAAAAGAGTGCTGACAGTAAACGGTGAAGCCTACATCCTCTTCTGTGCAAGGAATAACCACAAGCAGGTGGTGGAAGAATTTGAAAACAACCACCCCAACTTCTCGGTGGAACAGGTGATCTTCAGGAAGTGCGGATGGGAGGAGTTGTGTATTTATAGATTCATCAAATTGAGGTAACTGTATACATCATAATAAATCAGTGAAAAGATCCCTCTCAACGGATTCAAAATCAATGGGCTTGAGATCGTATTCGTTGTCATATTTCTGGACTTTCACAGCATTGAAGAAGGCCATCAATGGTGAGATGTTGTCAAGAGTGGTGACACCAACCAACATGGGCATCTTCATCCCGCACGTGGAATTCAAACTCCCCTTAACTGTGGCCTTTGCCTTTTGATTGATTTTATCAATGAGAGTGTTTTTCGTCATCCTGGCCCCGTAAATACCATCACTTGTGTTATCCAAAAAGACCCATTCACTCAATTGGAAACCATCGGCACCCAATATGATCAAAACATCAAACAATTTGCAGGCTTGCAAATAGATGGATAATTGAACATCATCGAATTCATTGCCATTATTAATCCCAACACAAAATTCATCGAATTTCAAATAAACCTCCTTGAAAATCAACGTCCATATATCAATCAAATGACCCTCGCTGAATTTCACAACAATTACCCTCATCAATATGTACAGATAAGACTGAATCTTACATCCCTTACCCATCTGTTTGAAAGCATTAAAAAAGTTGGCAACCATAGCCATTAAATCAGGAAGTACCTTGATGAATTCATCATTTTCACAAATCAAAATCAAATAGACGATCCTCTTGATCATCGGTATATTGCCGTTCAATATATCCACTTCATCATTCCAATTGAATAGAGCTTGACCATTCGAACCAAACACAACCCTGTTGTTGATAATATCAATAAAACGTGCCTCATCTCCAACAATCCAACCCTTGATAAACCTTTGCCATTCGCTGGAGTCATTTTGGAAAAAATCATCATCCAGTAATAGATCAAAGCATAAGCTTTTCCAGGCTTTCATGTTCAAACAATGCGAATCTTGACCTAATTGAATCAATAACTTCATCAATCCATCATCAACACTTTTAACACCCGATCCATTCTTAAAAATAAACTTGTTCAATGAATTGATAATGGTGGTAAAAAAGGTGTGCAGTTTATCCCCCTCGGTGCCCATGATCGTCTCAACATAAGGAATAATAGTTTGGATCGAATCACAAATCCTGTCTCTAAAAATGGACTTCTCAAATTTGGTGGAATTCAAGCTCGATTCTTCATCATCCTCCTCCACGGTAGGCCCTATCTTTGATGTCAACGTATAATTCAAAGTTTTAGTAAAACAGTCGCTCAATTCTTTCTTGACCTTCTTAGATTGACCAAAATGAGTGTTCATCAGCTTGAACCCCAACATTCCAATGAATTTCAAGAGATCAGGATAGACATTCTTATAGGTGGAGGAATTTGAAAAGGAAAGCTTGTAAAACTGTTGAACCTTGTCCCAAACTTCTTCAACTCTACCACCATTCAAATATTCACAATAATTCACTAAGAACATCGAGATATCAACATCACTCAACTCAACAAGTAGACTGGATCTCTCATTTTCATCCAACAACGTATAGTTACAGCGTGACAGCAATGAGTTCAATATGTGGGGCAAGATCACCACATCCTTAGATTCATCCAATATTTGAACAATCTTGAACCCACCACCACATTCTTGAATACATTTAATCAATATTTCAATCGTTTCCAATGGTTCCATAGAATACAAGTTTTCGATCAATTTCTTGCATCTGAATTTCAACTTCATAGACCTATACTTTGGTGTTTGTTCAATCAATGGATCATCCATTACAAGACCATCATCCGTCCAAACCCAAACTTTGTAAAAACATTTAATGATCCTATTCAAGGAGTCCAATAATAACAGCTTTCTCCGATTCAGTTCATCCCTTTCATCTAATGCTTCAACTTGGAAGACCCCTTGAATAACTGAGCCAAAAAACCCACTATCCTTGGTATTACCAATACCACTAAATCCAAAGTTGCCAGAGGATGCTATATACCCTAAATATTTATGAGATTTAAGGAATACTTCATCCAAACCCATTATCAATTCGGGTAAACAATCATCCAATTCACTCTCTGGTTTGGAGTCGAGGGAATTGAATAATATATCAGCCTTGGAACACACACAGTCGATCAACCCATTTGTTATCAAAAAAACCAATTCTGAATAATATTCGGAAGTTTTCAAGATGAAATTGAACCAAGATGAAATTTCAATCGGTGATTTACAATTGGTCAAGCCAATCTTGACAAATTCCAATAATGGGATTTCTGATTTAGATGGTTGATTTATTTCAAATAATGAAATGGTAATTTGTTTCTTACTGCCCAATTTCATCATTTTAATCAATAATTCCAAATAAAATGAGGTCAATAAATCACAATTGTCAACACCCATAGAACAATTTCTTCCAACTATGGCTATCAATTTTTGAACAATATCGTTGAAATTGTTCTCAGTGCCATCAATCAAAGTTTCTAAAAGGTTCAATGCAATTTTGACACAATTGACATAATTATCATAATCATCTTTCAATGAATCTGTTGTTTCCAGGGCAAGGAAATCCAATAATATCATTATCAAAAACGCCTTATATGTTGAAACATCGAGCTTTGATAATTTGATAGCTGAAATCTGTCTATCGTTATCTATCGTGCATAATTCATTCTTAAAGTTTTCCAATAAACCTTCAACTTTAACATTGAGCAAACTAGTCAATACCTGCATCCCATACAAAATCTTCTTAAAGTCATAAATCAAATTATTTGAATTTAGATCACTGAATAATTCCAGGGATAAAATTCTGAATACCTTATTCAAAGTGCCCGAGTTCATCGTTGATTTAATCCATCTTTCAACTGTTAGATAATAAACATCATCATTCAAATCGTCTAAAATGATGTACAATGGTTTAATCAGAGTCGAATAATTATCATAATAATTCCAAATTGTGCCGAAATTTTCAATTCTAGTTTCATGGTCACTTGATAATAATAGCCTGCAAATAGATGCCTCAATGAAATTTGACCCCAATTCTAATTCTAAATCCATGATTTTATAAACTGTTTCAATTTGATATTTGACAGATTTCTTTGTTAAACAGATCCAAAGAGAATCAATTGTAATTCTCAAGATCTTCACTTTTTGTAATTGATCCAGGTTTTGCACTAAATACTTGAATATATTCGTTAAACCAAAGGAAACGTATATATCGTCGGAAATTGAAATCTTTTCAACCAGTTGAATGATATTGTTCCAATTCCAAGATTCATCACTTGATGGGATTGTTAAAAGAAGATTTTTAACAACTGTACAAACGTTGAAAAATAACTCCGATTCATTGTTCTTGAGAGAATCATAGAGAATTTCATTTATGAAATGAAGATATAGCCAACTTAAATCACTGCTTGGAACTGGTTTATTATCTGAACTTTGATTATAAAACTTTTCCAATTTCTCAAGTATTCTGTTTTTCAATTCATCAGAATCGGTTGAGAGGTTTCTATACTCATCATTCACCAAATCCAATGGTAATAATGCCCTTGGTGGGATCATTTTGATCAATTGTTGAATCAAGTTGATGAATTTTAAATTTCCATTGAATGTGACTAATGATTCCAATAAAATCAATGGAGTGTGAATTGCAATCATATCCTCATCTTCGACGTTGTAGTTATTTAAAATAAACTCAACCAAGTCCAATTCCCCTAATTTGATAAGCTTAAAAATATTAGACCAAATGATGCTAGTTTCGATTCCATCGAATAGTTCATTTGATAACTGCAATGCCTGTAAATATTCACCTTCCTCAACTTCATTGGTAAGGTGTAATCCATAAATACCTTGGATGATGGGTATGAAAACAATTGGAATGATCAAAATACCGATTTCCCATTTATCAAGTATAGCCATTGAAATCCTGCAAGCTTCCATGATTTGATTGATGTGGAGCTTATTCTTTCGAGAACCATTGATTAAATCTAGCAAGATTTTCGAAAACTTTTCCAATCCAAATTGTTTGAAGTACTCCAGCCTGACATCATTATCATTGGATTCACTATTTGGATTTGTTGGTCCGAGTAGCCAACTCCATAGTCTTCTGTTCAACGACATATCTCGTCTTAAAATGGTTGAAGATGCACTCAAGATCAACATTTCCTTATCTGATTCATTCAAAAGTTTTTGGAAAACTGGGGAACTCATTGGTAGTTTAATTAGTAGTAAATCAAAGAATCCTCTTTGGACATAAAGATTGGTATCCTTCAGAGCCTCACAGAAGGATCTAATTAGAAGACCGGGTTCTGGAACAACACATGCCCTGGAAGACCCCAACAAGGAAAGAATGGTTTCCTTATCGGTGATTTCATGAAAAGATGATTCTTGGTGTTCCTCTTCTGTTTTTGTCTCAGTTTCAGTTTCAGTTGCTCTTTCTTCAATCTCCTTATCTATGGTGAATTTTGGTAGCTTTTTATTAAAATACTCTAGTGCACCTGCTCTTCTATCCGAGGATGTAATAACAGATAAAAACATGCATTGCCAAAAATGGATGTCATCGTTGAGCTCTTTTTTAAAAGATTCAATCAATTCCAAGACCAAGTCAAATGTTTCTGAGGTTGTGTCATCAATTGCCGGTAGTAAACTCAACAAGATTGGTTTCATACAGCCTCTTAAAACATTCGAAGGTAACACTGCAACGTATTTCTGATATAAATCAATCAATTCCGGCTTAACACTGATGCTTGCATATGGCATCAATGGAAGCAACCCCGGTAACCAGATATTCACATAGTTAGCCAAGGAAGTTCCCAGAATTTCAAAGATTGTTTCATAAACTTCAATCGTCTTTCTATGGACACCGGATGGTAACTTTGGGGAAACACATTTAGCTAATGTTGTTGCCACTTCAAAATCCATTGGAACCCAATTGACCCCTCCAGCTTCTTTATTTGACCTCAAAGCCTTCTGGAGTTTCCCAAGAAAGGAGATATAGTCTGCCCATTCCTCCACCGAATCAAATACCTGCAACGCCTTTTCCACATTACTTTGGTATCTTTTTTCCTTTGAATTGAGAGCCAAAGATTCCCCATTTTCTCCTATTCGCATGGAGGGAGACTTGCTTCCTGCAAAAAGCGGCAAGGGGGGCATCATTCTGTGCATTGTGAGTCCAATTGACGTGGAAATAGAGAAGAGAAGAGTGATAAAGAGAATTCTCAGATGCTCATTTGGACTCGCTGTGTGGATCGGGCGCTGACGTAAGCGTGCTCAGCATGATCAGCGTGCGGGTTTGAGCGATGGAGCTGTGATTGGGTCTTATTTCTACGAGTGTTTTGAGAGGTTGCTAGTAGAAAAAAAAGTCTTGCTTGGATTGGGCAGATTGTGTAGGGTTGCTTGTCTAGGTTCAAAGAGCGTGTGGTGGTTTTGTCACGAGATTATTTGTTACAGTTTATTGGTGGACTAAGAGTATTTCGCTAGTTAGTATATTACCTTTAAATCTTATCAATTGTTGTGTGTTTATCCATCAAATAGTGAGTTTCATCTATGTCTTGTCAAATAACTCGGACAGGCAAGCCCCCATGGTTCTGATCAGTGGCGCATGCGCATGCGCCACTCTGAACATTAACAGAAATGATCCCTTTAATTCTTCAAAACCAAAAACGTGCAATCGTTTCATTTAAACAGGATTATGGAAAAACAAATGAAGATGCCAAATGAAAAGAATTGAGCGATTGGAGATACCTTGGAGAGGATTATTTGATTGTAAATTAAAGAGTGGCGCAGTAGCACACTTCAATTCATGCGCCACTTACTACCTCAACAGAAATGGCACTCTTTAATCCCTTTAAATTCAATGAATTTTGCCCCAAAAACGGCACCCATGATAGAAAACAAGGCCATATTGCAAATAACCCCACCAGAAAGCACAGAAAACCATGTACTCTTTGACCCAGTGAACCAACAAAACACATGCTCATGCGCTCATATACTTATAATTGAAAACTTCTTTATTACACCACTTTTGAGGGCCCAAGCATTTTTTTAACAACATCATAACCTTCATTATTTAAATGAATATCAGGTAACGGGGTAGCTGACAGGAATAATCATTTACTGGACATATCCTCTATGGCACTCATACAAAGCGAATGTCGCCTGTACTCCTCACATTTTGACTCAGTTTATTGAACATGATGAACAACAATAAGGCTTCTTGAAAGGCCCATTATAAAACTGACTGTAAAGTTCACTATAAATCTCGCTTAAATTGCACATTCATCTCTAATACCACCACATTTCCTTGCTGTTCTCACACCACCAGTGGCGGACCATCACCTTCCTCCTGTTTCCCTTATAACAGCTGGGAAATGAAATCTCTGATGTCGGCCATCTCCGCGTTGTTTGTGGAATGGGCCATACCTGGGTATGTCTTCAACTGATAATTGGTGAACCCCAACTGCTGGAACAATTGGTGGGTGGAATTGGCGTAATCCATTCTAATAACAGGATCAACTGTGCCATGACCGTGGAAGATCGCAGTGTCCTTGTTGGTGTCGATCAACTTCGAGTTGATCGTGGATCTGGCCGGGAAGAACCCCGATAAGACGAGGAATCCTCCAATCTTCTTGGGATAAGTGGCTGCAACACCCAAAGACACCGCAGCACCCTGGGAAAACCCTCCCACAATGATCTTCTCAGCTGGGATCCCGTTGGCGATCTGTTCGTCTATCAGGGTGTGGATCTTGGAAACACTCTCCCAGTAGCCTTCTTCGTCCTGTTTGGCGTTAGGGTTACCAAATTCAAAAATGTCAAACCATTGAGCCACCTTTTGACCACCAGCAACCGTCAAGGGTTTCACCGGAGCGTTCGGGAAGATGTAGTTGATTGTAGGGAAATCAAGAACCTGTGGCAGGAAGCTCCATCCTTCGCCAGAATCACCCAAACCGTGTGCAATGATCACGGATGCGGTGGGTTCTAATTTAGCAGAGACTCTGATCGCAGAAACACTCATATTGATCTATCAAAACGAAAAACTGGTGACGATAAATCCACACACGTCGTTTCTTATAAGGCGTCGTATTTTTTATCCTGACTAAGGCAGATTAATAATCATCAAATGACATCAGCAGAGTCGGCTTTGGACGTCTCTGGGTCGGAGTTTCCCCAATGGGACAAAGGCCATTCCAAGGACCTTCTTCTGGAACTCACGGGCGCCACCAGCTTCGATTCGGTGAACGTTCCGATTCCATGTGAATTTGCCAGCTGGTCGGCCGCCCAGCTGCAGAGGCTGCTTATTTCAGAAGAGGACACGAAGAAATACGTGACTAAGGCGTTTGAGCCACAATTGGCCCAAATTGACGCCGAAATCCATAAAACAATCGCACAACAGAATGATCACTTTGATAACCTTAAAGTGAGGTATCAAGAAGAGCTCATACCTCGGGCTACGAAATTGAATCAGAGAACATCAGCATACAATGCAGAGGTGGAAAGCTTTAATGAGGTGAAGGAAAAGGTGGACCAAATGCAAGCAAAGCTCTCACGAAGCCAAGTGATTGTTGAATTGACTCATGAGCTTAATGACCACCAAAGATCAACAAGTGGGGTGGTGGACGAAATAATGACTCAGCAGGAGCCAATTGATGACAACCAACTGGCGGAGCTAGTCAGAGACTACACGAAAAGACGGTTGGAGTGGTATCTCATCAAGGAAAAGCTAGATTTTGTGGAAAACAGTCAAGACAGATTCTTCTGAGGTCCATACAGTTGAGATATTGAGCCATCTAGTCTCTAGAAGAGGTGTGCTGTGAATTTATGGTAGCACTTATCCCGACATCATGACATTGAAGAGCTTTATAGTGCTTCATGGCGGAAGGTTTCTACACCATTTGACATAAAATGTCATTAAGCGTAATGGAGAGAATGTATGGAAACAACGTGGATGCGATCCTGTAAAGAGGAATGTCTTGAATCATTCAACGGGTAGAATAATGGAATATCTTACATAATCTAAATGTTAGAAAAAATGGTATAATCACAACCTGAAGGTGCTTATATACGTACATGGTAGCAACGCTATTGATTATACCTGAAAATAACACCCCATGACGGAATAATTTCATCTTTTGCAAAATGGTGTTCATAGAGTTGGTTTATGTAAACTCTCTTATGATGTGAACCGTGGCCACCTATCGCCTCTAGCGGCATGTAAACAGATAAAATTCTTAAATAATATAACGGTAGAATAAATAGAATAAGCAAAAACGTCAAACGTCTAATAGGAAGTTACTGGCATCGTCAATGTTCCAATCACACTTTTCGAGCGCTTCAAGAGACTCCTTTTCCTGGAAACCCATACTCTTAAGCTCGTCAATCGCCAACTTCTGGGCTTGGGTTAGTTCACCAGCAGCGGCTGGTGCATGGAAACTGGTGCTAAAACCATCATTGATGGCAGATGGGGCAAAATGAGCGTCCAAGTGATCATCTTCAATAGAGGCTGGCTGAAGATTTGGATCATTGCCAAACCCTGCAAAGACCTGCTCCCAATCGTCACCTTCACCACCAGGGGCGACAGTAGTGGAGCCGCTTTGCGAGAACGAAAATCCTCCACTTGGTGGTTGTGAATGGAATGCACCTGACTCATCTGTCTCTTCAATAGCAGCTTCTTCCAACCCTAAATCATCAAAGAGATCATCAGACGTTTTGGCGTCCGCACCAGAGAAGGGGTTCTTAGAAACATTACCACTGCCATTCTGATCTTCTTCCTTGTCTTCCTCCTCCTCCTCAGCTGCAGGCTCCAGGTCATCAGCACCGGCGTCCTGAAAGTCGTCGCTGGAACTACTCTCGGCTTCTTCTGGTTCCTTCAACGGTGGGAACTCCTCATCAACGGTCTTACTAACACCAGCTTCTGGCTCAGCTTCTGGCTCTTCTTCTTTTTCCACCTCAGCAACAGCAGTGCCCGGAACTTCTGTAACAGCATCATCCACCTCACTGGCAGCGGAATCCAATGGAACGTGGGTATTGGATTGGGCGGCATCGGAATGGTTCACCAATTCAAAAGATTCACCATTATGTGATTGGCCCAGGGTTTGCCCGTCAGGACCCTCTATCCTGCCCTCACTAATGGTGGAAGTTGGTGACTCAGTCGCATCTAAATCACCCCTGACAGATTGTGATGGGTTGTTCTGGGTAGAGGAAGTCTCGGAGTGAGGGATGTTGAAAGGAAGAACAAATTGGGATTGACTGGCGTTTCCAACAACTTCTCCATCAACAGTTTGAGTTGGAGTTGTGTCACTTGGAATCGTAGCGGACATTGTGTTTGTGCCATCAGGCGAGCTGACATCGGACCCCATTTCTAAAGACTTTTCAGCTGGAGCCTTCACCCCAGTGAAAGCCTCCTCATCAAAATCATCTAATGACGCAGTTGGAACCTCTTCAACCTCATCCGAAGTATCCTCCTGGTCAGGTAAATCACCAATATGGATTCCTCTGGAAGCCGCAGCAGAGGCAGCCTCCGAGAAGGCGACAGACTTTTCAGCAAGTGCAACAGAAGAATCCGTATGTTGTCCGTGAAGGTCCATTGCTTCATCGTTCAACTGCTCACCCCTGGTTAACAATTGATTGTGCTGGGATTCAATTTGGAAGATTGAGTTCTTCAATTCCTCAATCTTCATCTTGAGCGCCTGGTTTTCCGATTCTTGAACAACAATCTGCTGTTGTGAAACAGCAAGCATGTTATTGGCCTGTGCTGATTGGATTGTCAACTCTTCGATCTGATTCTTCAAGTCAATCGACTCAGCATTCAAAGTACCTAGCTTTTCCTTCAACGATTGTGAATCCTTTTGGGAGTTGTCGTATTCACCTTGCAGCTTCTCTAGCTTGGTTTGTTCGGCATGGTAGTTTGCTTCCGCAACACCCAATTCCTTGTTCAACTCATCAACCTCCTGGTTTGCCTCCAACATCTTATTTTGAACCTCCAAAACCTGTTTACTTTCCTGTTCATGAAGAGCTTTCAATTGGTTCAATTTGCCGAGAATAGTCTCCTTTGTTTTCAGCATCTTGTTCAATTCTTGTTGAGCCTTTTCCTTCTTTGCGCTCACCACGGAGGTTTGTTTCGATAAGGAGTTAATTTGGTTCGAGTAGTTGGCAATATCAACACTCGTGTTGCTCAATTGGTTGGTAATATCATCGGGCTTGGATGAGGAGCCGAACAATTTTGCGCCCGTGAACCCAATAGCCGCAGCACCAATAGCACCGGCAGCAGCACCAGCAGCGGCGCCACCAACAACGGCAGCAGAATTAGTAAACCCACCGACGGCAGCAGCACCAACAGCAGCAGCTGGTTGGACTGAAAATGATGAAAATTGGGAATTATCAACGGACTTCAACGCATCATAGTTGGACTGGGTGCGCGGAACTTGTTGTGGTTGTTGTGGAATTGATGGAACGTTATCAGAGGAATCAAAATGAGGTTTGTTGCCTCTACCAGGGATGGCTGGTGGGGATCTAACCCTTGGCAAATCCAAATTTTCTGGACCGTCCTCATCATCGGAAGAATCAACGGTCAAGTTTCTGCCATAGTTGGAAACAGGAACAAAGTGAGTCTGTTGAGGGGCTTGAGAAGGTGCTGGAACGGCCTGTTGGTGATGAACTCTTGGGGCTGGAGCTGGAGGTGGAACAGGGGCCTGAGCAGTAAAGTTTGTGGCCATTGGCTTAGCAGGTGGCATTGGTGGTGCTGTGTTGAAGATTCCCAGCAAATCATCCATATGAGAAGCGGATCTCTGGTCTGCAGAGGATTCTTTTGCCGAATCAAACGTTTGGTGGTTTGGCATGGTTTGGGAAGGAGGTTGAATCTGTTGCTGTTGCACTGTGGTGGCACTGCTTTGGATCAGTTCAATTGGTGTATCGACCGGCAATTCATAACCGGCCAGCCTCTTTTGGACCAAGTACATTGCAATTGAGAATTCCTGTTTGGTGAATTCGTCGGATTGGTCCAAGTTGGCCAATTCCCAAATGCCGGCCAAATCGGAGTTTGCCAACTTCGACGTCATTAGAAAGTTGGCAACTTCACCACCGGAAATGGTTCCCTTTTTATCGGTGTCCAAAGTGTCGAAAATGGCACCATATTGGTCCTTTTGTTGATTCGACATGATCCACGTGTTCAGGTTGGTTCTATTTGAAGCAATTGCGCCACCTGAAGGTTGTTGTTGTAGGGGAGGTTGAGGAACTGGGGATGGACTTGCAGTGAGGGTTTGTGCCGTCTTCCACAATTGTTCAGGCAGAGTTGTTGGCATGATTGTCATTGATTTATTCATGAAGCACTGGATTAGATGCATTGCTACGATGAATTGGGGTCTTGACAATTCGCCTCTTTCCTGCTGATCAACAACCGACCAGATTCTTTCTAAGACCTGGATTGGCAATCTGGCCTTCAAGAAGATGTTCCGGGCCTGATCACCCGGGAGGATTCCATTCGGAGTTGTTTTATCAAACATCTTCCCAAAGCTTTCTGCTTGAGCTGGAGCCAATGGTGGCACGGAGGGGGTTAGATTGGAAACGGTGGATCCTGTTGAGGGGGTTCTTGAGGCCGATCTCATAACACCGCTTCCGGTGTTGTTGACCTTGATTGATTGGAATTTCGCCAATGGTGCCATCTTATTTGCTGATTCCAATGAGACTGGCTCGCCTTGTTGTGCGTGAGAAATCAATCTCATTGCCACGCAAAACCCAAACTGGTTTAGATGGCCCAAGTTCTCTGGATCGGCCAAGTTCCACACCATTCCAAGCGTAGGTAATGGTAAGCCTGAAGCTTCCAGAAGGGGTTTTGCAACACCCCCTGAAACAGTTCCTAAATTGTTTGGGTCCAGGGTTTGAAAAATCGAGCCGTAGAACTTCATCTCACCTTGAGTTAGTGGTTCATTCAATGATCCGTTAACTGGATTGAGTTGTTAGTATTTCAATTTAAAAAGAGGTAATTGAGCACAGAAACCATCTTTTTGAACGCAAAAAGCGGCCTCACGTGACCATTGCTACCAACATACGTTGATCCATCTTTTTCAAGTTAAATCGCCGAACGTCTCTTAATGTCTGGGAAGAAAACCCTTCAGCTTAATCAGAATCAATTAAAGCTGGGAATGAAAAAGTCGTATCGATTACGTAAAAGATTACATAACATATGCTCATGAGGTTGGATGGTGGGAGAAGGTGTCAATAGGTGGTGGTGGGGTTGTTTAAGAGGGCCGATAAGAATGAAAAAACACTTATTGGAGATGTTAAAGTAGCTAGGTTTACATATTAAGAAAAAATCCACTAAAACAGGGACAACCGTGGTGTGTTTATTTGAATTGATGGTGGAGAGAAGAATAAGGTGTGATGTGTTCCCAAACGGTGGCATCATACATTTTGAGGTCCTTTGTTGTTGTAAATTATGATTGGAATGGGAAATTGAAGTTAGGGCCTCTTAACAAATGGCATTTGTATGGAGAGTTTCACTTGGTAGAAATAAAGCTGGTATAAGAAGCCATTTGTAAACTGATGATTTTAAATACTGACCCTGTTTTGGTTCTTGGTTTTGCTGCTTTAATTGATCCACTTTGTTCCTTTGTTTCACAAGTTTCTATCATTTTACGGATTGTGTTCAATAGGAACGCGTGGATAGCAGTGAATGGGTCATAATATTATCAAAATCAATTAGTTTATACTACCTTTGAATAGATATATATCCGCTATATATACGAGGATCTCCATATCAATCCTCACCTTCACCTTCATCCTGGTCATCAATCACCTCCAACATCAATGCAGCCCCACTGACGCCAGCATCCTTAACAGTCATCTCCCGCTTGTCCCACAAGTCATCCCTCTGCATTTTCAGTGTGAACGCACGTCCCTCAAGACTTTGTTCAAAGGCCAGTTTGGTGAACTTAAACAAATCCAAAACTAAGGTGTCATTGCTCAATGACTTGACCACTCTCTTGCCATCAATTCCGGACCGAATCTGAACACGAGTGGCATTTGATTGTGGATCCTCAATTTCCATTGGCTCCAACTGTTGGATTTGCTCTCTGTAAGACAAGACCTTTGGCACAGGTGGTTCCATGGGTGGTTCATCAACAACCATCTGTTCATCTATCGGTTCATTTCCCTCATCATCGATGTCATAGTAGTCATCCTCCTCATCTTCACCTTCATCCGAGTCCAAATTAATTGCATGTGCTTTGCTTTGACCCTGACTCGTCAATGCAACGTTATTATTGGAATGCAACTTGAAATCCGCTAGAAACTCCATCACCTGGTCAATCCATCTGTGGATTTCCGGCTTTTCGCTCCATTTCAGCATCTGTTCACCGGTTATTGGGTCCAAGATCGCAATATGTGGGTATTCGTCATCTCCAAATGGATACAAATTCCTGTACTCCATTCCACTTGGGGAGTCATGGTGATACTGAAGAAAGACAAAGTTGTCCTCAACAACATTCTTCACCTGTCTGCTTGACCAGAAATCCCGGTTCAACACCTGGCAACGGAAATCAGTCACATCCTGAATATTGATCAGAATCCACCTACCTTCGTCTCTTGCTTGGATTTTGGCCTGGTCCAGCGACGCCTTGGTGATGATATCCCAGGGGGGACGGAATATATTGGCCAATCTCCTCTGGGTGGAGGTGATATTCTCATCTTCATCCGAATCTGAGTTCAATTCAATCACTCCATTTTCATTCGTCTGATTGAAGATACCTCTTTGAGAGGACCCAAACATCGACTGCTGGGGGGTAATAAAGGGATGATGCATACCACCACCGTACATGAATTCCTGCGGCAGCAACGTTTCTCTTGTAGGTTCAATGGGCCTTCTCACGCCAAATTCGTCCAAATCTTCATCTCTCCTGGATTCTTGTCCCCCGTAGAGCTCGTTCTGTAATCTCTGGGCCATCTGGGCGTCTGTCTCCCCTGCAGACTCCTCAATTGACTCTCCACTCACCGTATTACTCTCGTTATTTGCACCACTTGCACTTACCCCATGTTCAAAATACAACGACACTGCCTGCTCTAAATCACCACCAGCCATTTCTAAAAAATGGTTGGCCACCTGTGGATCCTCCACCGAGGTGATTGACATGAAAACCGTGTCCTTGTCCATATTTGTACTAAGAGAGGCCTTGAGATGGCGAAAATCCATTAATTGTTGTCTCGTTTCTTTGAGATTCAATGGCAATTTCGTTTCTTTTACTACTCTCGAAGCAGGGGAAGGTGAGACTTGCAAAGTGGTATGGTCAATTCTCTGAGAAGGAAAAGCAGAGGCTTGTCCGGGAGCTCACAGCTCTTATACCGCTGCGTAAACCAAAGATGTGTAATGTTTTGGAAATAGGTGATACCAAGTTGGTGTACAAGAGATATGCTTCGTTGTTCTTCATTGCTGGAATTGGACCAACGGATAATGAACTTCACGCCCTTGCTGTCATTCAATCTTACGTTGAAATCATGGATAAGGCCTATGGTAATGTTTGTGAATTGGACATTGTTTTTAACTTCCAGTTGGCATATTCTGTCTTGGATGAATTGGTTATAGACGGAGTCATTATGGAAAGTTCCAGTGGGGAGGTTTTAAAGAGGGTCAGGCAGATGGATCAGTTGGTGTCGGATGATGTTATACAGAAAAGTTTCTAAACTAGGTAACAATGAGAGTGAGGGATCCCCGTCGAATGATTTAGTACTTAGGAAGAGCTAAGTGGGAAACTGATATCAAGTGAGTTGAAAGGTGAAAAATAGATACATATAAAGGACTCTATAGAGAAAACTTTGAGCGTTATATTTTGTGGAGTAATTGGACAGAATAATAGGGGACACCACGATCAAATTTGCTAATGAAAGTACTGGCTGTTTGGGTTTCACACTTCGTAGAGTAAGTAGGTAATTGAATGTATTTTTGAGATCTTTGGGGGTGAAACATGAGCTCATGAGCACCTTTACGTAATTAGGATTTTAAGCCTGAGTACTCCCACCACAAAGGTTTCTACGGGTTTATTATCACGGAAATGGGCAGAGGTAGTTACTTCAAGTGGGTGGAATTAAGTTGGTCTGGAAATCATATTTATCCTACGGATTTGAAGGGGGTCATTTCTAATGGGTTTAGTAGTGGCGCATGGTGTAAAAGGATTCCGTGCGCCACAACAGGTTTTCTCAAATATATAGGTGAAGAAACAACGAGCTAGGGATTATATAGCGCCCTTCGTAAGCCAAACAGGTTACTGAAATTTTTTTCCATAAGGGCTTCAATTTGGCAGTTCATATTGGCAGAAGATTGGAGATTGAAGGGGACCGGACCATTTCCAAGGAGGTTTCGGGTGGCGCATCTAACTTATTTAATAATGCGCCACATGCCATTGCATCTGAAGTCAACTCACCAAGAAACCATTCACCCTTATTTCCGCTGTAACATTCAAGGAAGTAATTTCCATCTCTTTGTTCAATTGGAATCTAAATGGCCGCTTGAGTTTCGGCAATTGAGGAGGGTCATGTCTACTGAGGCAGGAAGTGGCGCATGAACTACCCCTCTACACATGCGCCACGATTGAGGTGTCTTAAACATACAATCAAATAGACAGCCAACCCGCAAATATCACTCTACTGTCACTAAGGAATGGGTCGAGCCAGGCTGTCACACTACTGGATCCAATTTTAACCTCGAGTATAAAACACTACTAGCTCATATACCTACATTGCCAAGAATCCCACTTCTT